>PVJS01014723.1:12500-39958 GCA_004027185.1 Glis glis | reverse complement strand
CCGGGGATTGAACCCAGGGGCGTTCTACCTCCGCGCTACATCCCCGGCCCTATTTTTTATACTTTATTTTGAAACCGGGTCTCACGAAGTTGCAGAGGGCCTCACTAAGTAGAGAGAGAGAGGGAGAGAGAGAGAGAGAGAGCTGAGGCTGGCCGCGAACCCGGATCCTCCGGTCTCCGCCTCCCAAAGTACTGGGATTACTAGCGTGCGCCACCACGCCCGGCGTCTCCTTTCTTTCAAGCAGTTTTCTCCACTTCCACTCGCCAAGCCCAGTTGCATGCCAGAGTGAACATTACCTACCCGGAACCTATCCCTCCCCGCCCCCAGTTGGTTCCCAGCCGCGTTGCCTCTGACCCAGCTTGTCTGGCTTGAGACCTAACCAGGAGTTTGAGGAAGATGCACACCACTTTAAGAAAAGATCTGAGGGGGGAAAGAAAAAAAAAAAGCACAATTCTTTTTCTTCTAAGTGGAGATATAAAAATCATATAAGCATGATTTATCATTTGATTGGAACATTATATTTTATGGTCGTAGAGCACATGTATCATCCCATCTGCCTCTGACATCCAGTGAGCGGCTCTGGCTTTTGTAATTTTGATGAAGAACATTTCAGTGTGTGCGCACGCACACGCTAGCCATTAGCATATCTTTCTGGGTCTACACTGGAGAGGAGGAAGGAGAGATGAGAGGACCCCCAGGAAGGGCCCCGGGCTGCCCAGGATGGAAGAGAGGGTGGGAGGAGGGAGGAGGAGCAGGAGTTGGTGAGGGCCCTGGAGGGCGCTCCTCCCTGCCTCAGACCCCATGCCGAGTGGGTGGTCTTAAGGGCTCTAGTGCTTTGGGACCCTTACAGTCAGTTTTGCAGCAGTGAGCTGTCCCTTCCCTGGCTGTCATGAGCAAGGACACCAATGCAGGGATCTAATGCAATTGACCCCCAAAGGTGCACGTTGTAATAGGAATGGTCCCAGCAAGGCTGACTGTATAATATTCCAGACCCATTGCAGATTGAAAATGTGGGGCTCCAGCCAGTGGTTGGGAAGTTAATCTTCTCTTCCCGTGGACCCATCACCCCACCTATGGTAGGTGGGTATCTCTCAAAGAATGGCAATCTTTTCTCTGGGCCACACTCCTGGCCTGGCTCAGGGTGAACAACAGGCCCTTTGTCAGTCACCAGCCCAGGATGTGACGGGCTGCAGCCTCTCTCAATCTTTTCCTCTCTGTCTATCTTGGAGATTGAACCCAGGGGCATTCTACCTCCAAGCTATACTTCCCGTTTTGTTGTTGTTGTTGTTGTTGTTGTTGTTTTTTTCTAAACAGCATTTTGCTAAGTTGCTGAGGTTGGCCATCCTCCTGTCTCAGCCTCCCAAGCACTGGGATTACAAGCGTGCACCACCACACCCAGATTCCTTAATCAGTTTTAACTACATCTACTTGTGTATATTTCAGGCTCACCATACACTTTAGCACATGCTTACCTCCCCCTATTTTTGTGGTCCTGGGCATTGAACCCAGGGGCATTCTACCTTTGAGCCACACCCCCAGCCCTATTTTACATTTTATTTTGAAACAGGGTCTCACTAAGTTGCGGAGGGCCTAAGTTCCTGAGGTTGGCCGTGAACCTGCAATCCTCCTGTCTCAGCCTCCCAAGTACTGGGATTACAGATGTGTGCCACTACACCTGGCTAAACCCCCTTTTAAAAAGTACATGTTATAACCAGGCACGGTGGCTCACACTTGTAATCCCAGTACTTGGGAGGCTGAGACCGGAGGATCTGGGTTTGTGGGCAGCCTTAGCTACTTAGTGAGGCCTCTGCAACTTAGTGACACCCTGTTTCAAAATAAAGAATAAAAAATAGGGCTGGGGGTGTAACTTGGAGGTAGAATGCTCCTGGGTTCAATCCCCTGTATGGCCCCCCCAAAAAGTACATGTTATTACATTTAATCCTTATAATAGCCTGGTGTAGAGGCTACTCTTGAGCATAGTGCTTCTCACGGGCTATCTAGCAGTGTCTAGAGACGTGTGTGAGTGTGTGTGTGTGTGTGTGTGTGTGTGTGTGTGTGTGTATGTAGAGAACAGAGGAGAGAAGGTGAAACTCACATCTGGCGGGTCAAGAGCAAGACCCAGGCCACAAAATGTCAACAGCCGGTGGTTGGCAGCTCTGTCCCGTCCTGCAGAGGTTTATGGTGGCTTGGTCAGGGGGCTAGTGAGTGGGATGGGTGGGGCTAGCCCACTCCCAGCCTCCTTCATGATGGGTAATTAGCGAAAATTAACAGCAGAGGACCCACCTCACCCATGCCCATCTCTACTGCTCTTATCCAAGGTGCTAATTAGAGTGTTTTGTTGCCAGCAAAAACAAGAGTCAGATTTCATGATTGATTCATGATCATTTTAAAATTAATGCCGCTATTATCATACAAAGTAGTGGTAAGTGGAGGTAAGAGAATTTTTGCTCTGGGATACTAAGTCAACATTACAGTAAACACACAGTAAACCCATTTATCTCAGGCTTAATGCTTTGTTGTTTCTTCTAAGCACTTCTGAGCTGCCTCTGGGCTTTTTAACATTCTTTGGCAGTTGTAATTTATTAATTGATTTTTTTAAATTTGGCTCGTGAAAATGAACTTTAGCTCGGGCTTTGAGGAGGATGCAAAGGCCCGTTTGTTTCTGCAAGTTGAGCATGGGGGCACGGTGGAAGTCAGGCAGCCTGGGACCTCAGATCCCACACTCCCAGCTTTTTTACGTGGCCCACTGCAGGGGCCTTTGCTCAGAAAAGAGTGCTCCATTGCATACATTGAATAAAAACAGCTATGCCAAGTAGCGTCCTCAGCCAGTGTATCCTAGTACCCTCCTGGAGGGGGCCCGCCTAGCAGACGCTGTGGCCGGGTTCCTGGGTATGTTCTGTTCTGCTGTGTATTTTGTTTGCTTCTTTGGTATTTTTGGTGACTGGGATTGTGGTGAAGCCCTTTGGATCCCTTCTCAGGATGTTCTTAGATGTGCACTGAAACCGTGGAGGGTGGTAAAGGGAAGGAATTCCACTCATGTCGCTTTCTACCTGGGCCCCAGGTATGCACTGAAGCAAAATAACGGGGTGGTAATCAGACAGGTTGATGGTTCTCACTCTCTAAGAGTTTTGTTGATGTTTCTGTCTTGATGTCTGGAAATTTTTGCTCCAAATGAAATTTAGTCAGCTACTGATAGAGATAGTGTTAAATATATAAATATCATATAAACCTTCAAGCTATATCTCCCAGCCCCCCCCCTTTTTTGAAACAAGGTCTCACTAAGTTGATGAGTGTCTCTTGATGAATTGCTGAGGCTGGTCTTGAACCTGTGATCTTCTATTTTAGCCTCCCAAGTGCTGGGATTATAGGCATGTACCACCATACCTGGCTTAATAATATTTTGTGTGTGTGTGTGTGTATGGTGCTAGGGATTGAACCCAGGGGCATTCTACCTCTGAGTTACACCCCAGCCCTATTTTATTTTATTTTTTATGGTGAAACAGGGTCTTGCTAAGTTGCTGAGGCTGGTCTCAAACCTGCAATCGGCCTGTCTCCGCCTCCCAAGTACTGGGATTACAAGCGTGCGCTACCACACCTGGAAATAATATGTTTTTATATTTACCGTGTGCTTATAATATTCCAGCAGTTGCCTTAAACATTGAACAACAGGTTATCTCACTGAATCGTCACAGCCCCATAAGGTAGTTTATGCTCATTTGACAGGGTGAGGAAGCGGGCATAGAGAAATGACGCAGTAGTGCAAGTTCAGGGCTGGGATTTCAAACCAGTCCACAGTCTTTTTTTTTTTTTTTGCGGTATTGGGAATTGCACCCAAGGGCATTCTACCTCCGTGCTACACCCCCAGCCCTATTTTTTATTCTTTATTTTGAAACAGGGTCTCACTAAGTTGCGGAGGCCTCACTAAGTAGCTGAGGTTGGCCGCGAACCTATGATTCTCATCTCAGCTTCCCAAGTACTGGGATTAAAAGTGTGCACCACCACACCCGGCTCAGTTACAGTCTTAATCAATTCTGTATTAATTGTCTGCATTTTACTAATGCTGATTACATTGCAACTTGGTTCGGTTCTTAGGTGTCCTTTGTCCTGGGAATCCTGGCATGCATTTGGTAGAGAAACTTCATTTCAGTCTCAGAATCAGAAATCAGAGCCAGGTGTGTCTGTGCACGCTTGTAATCCCAGTACTTGGAGGCTGAGACAGGAGGATCACAGGTTCAAGGACAGCTTCGGCAACTTAGCCAGGAGGCCCTCAGCAACTTAGTGAGACCCTGTTTCAAAATTAAAGTAGGGGTGGGGGGTGTAGCTCAGAGGCAGAAGGCCCCTGGGTTCTATCTTAAATACCACAAAGAGAGAGAAGAAAGGAAGAAAGGAAGAAAGAAAGAAAGAAAGAAAGAGAAAGAAAGAAAGAGAGAGAGAGAGAGAGAAAGAAAGAGAGAGAGAGAGAGAGAGAGAAAGAAAAGGAAGGAAGGAAGGAAGGAAGGAAGGAAGGAAGGAAGGAAGGAAGGGGAAGGAAGAAAGGAAAGTAGGCAAACCTAAAACAAAGGTCTTGGTATGTGCAAACCCTTCCATTCTTCAAGACTGGGAGTCTTCCTTGAGTGTCAATGAAAGCAAGAAAAGTGTTTCCCTCCTCCGAATGGATAGTCCCATTAATCTTCCCTCCTTATTTTTCCTTAGGATGAGAAAAAAGGGAGTGGGGCCCATTCCCTTAGGTTTGGATGGTTCCATTGATAAATTATGCAGCCTGTTTGGTTAAAACAATTGTACAATACGAATGTGATTATTAGCACTGCTATCTCATCTCATGCATTCTTATCTTACACCAAAAATTATCTTCTGTATTTTGCTACCAGTTCTTTTAATATTTTCCAAATGCGTGAAATTGGATAATTATAGAAACAAATGATAGCAAATTGTTTTAAGCCTGACAGATTAGCTTTTCCCGTCTCTTTCACCCTTTCCTGTCCTCCTGCGGATGGTTGGGAACTGCCAAACGAGAGCAAGTAACAAGTACTTTTGGGGTTGGGCAGATTAACTGGGACAGGATCGATAGATGAGAAGTGGTGTTTGGGGGAGTAGGGGACATTTTTTCTTTCTTCTTTATGCATTTGGAAGTGGAAGAGCTGTCAGAACTCTGAATTTAGTTAGCTTTCTAATGTTAGAGACATTCAGCGTCTACTTTCTTCCTTTGTTATAAAATCATATTTTTATTGAATCACCTTTTTATTACTTGTGTCTTTTTTTTTTTTTGCGGTACTGGGGATTGAACCCAGGGGCGTTCTACCTCCACGCTACACCCCCGGCCCTATTTTTTATACTTTATTTTTGAAACCGGGTCTCACGAAGTTGCGGAGGGCCTCACTAGGTAGAGAGAGAGAGAGACAGGGGGAGAGAGAGAGAGAGAGAGAGACGGGGAGAGAGAGAGAGAGAGAGAGAAAGAGAGAGAGAGAGAGAGCTGAGGCTGGCCATGAACCCGGATCCTCCTGTCTCTGCCTCCCAGAGTACTGGGATTACAAGCCACCACGTGTGCCACCACGCCCGGCTTACTTGTGTCATTTAAAGTGGAAATAAGAACTTGCAAAATTATCGTGGGTGGGGGACCTCCATTTGGAAATAGTTGATAGGGGTTCAGGTCCCCTCTCTGTCACTTACTTTGTAACTAGACACCTGCTCAGAGCCTTGAAATTCTTGTCTCTGAAATGACAATAGGAAGTCCTTGTGTCACTGTCTCTCCTAAAGCTAAAATGTATGGACATGATTCCTAAATTAAAAAGAAAACTTTAAAGGAATGGTATTATGGTACAGCTAAGAGAAAAGCTGGCATACTTAAATGGGATAACTGAGAAGAGTTTAATGAAAGACTATTTACAAAAGTCTGGACCACCAAGAGGTCCAGATTTGACCATGCAGGGGGCAAGGACAGGTGGAAGTCACAGCCCAATGGGAGCTGTCGCCTTCCTCGGGAGTCCTGGTGACCTGGGAGAGAAGGAGCAGAGAGATGAGAGTGCCCCCGCCTCCCTCCGCTCCTACCCTCAGACCTCCTTCCAGTGCCCACTCTGGGCAAGCCGACCGAAGATGATGGCAGCCAAAGAGGCTGTCCCTAGAGGTCACCCTGGGGGACAGGGGTGAGGGGAGGGGACCTGACTGGATTTGGAAGGAAAAATAGAACATATTTAAAGAGTGCTGTCTGCATGCAAAAGAAAGTCATAAATGATCAAAACAAGCAAAAGCATATGATGTTTCTCTTCCCATTTTGTATTTTAGAAAAGAGAGTCAAGCTCCCTGGCTTCCATCCCCACCCCCGCCCCTACCTCAATGTGTATATGTGACATTTTGGCTTTTATAAATATAAAGAGATCCCCTAGCAGGTCTGGGTTTCTATCGCATGCAGAACAGGGAAGGGTGGCCGGGCGTGGTGGCACACGCTTGTAATCCCAGTACTTTGGGAGGCAAAGACCGTAGGATCCGGGTTCGCGGCCAGCCTCAGCTCGCTCGCTCTCTCTCTCTCTCTCTCTCTCCCTGTCTCTCCCTCTCTCTCCCTGTCTCTCTCTCTCCCTCTCCCTCTCTCTCTCTCTCTCTCTCTCTCTACTTAGTGAGGCCCTCCGCAACTTCGTGAGACCCGGTTTCAAAATAAAGTATAAAAAAAAATAGGGCCGGGGGCGTAGCGCGGAGGTAGAACGCCCCTGGGTTCAATCCCCAGTACCGCAAAAAAAAAAAAAAAAAAAAAAAGAACAGGGAAGGGTGACTGGGGTAAGAGGAACTGAGCAGAGAAAGTGGAGCGCTCTACTCTGCTGACAGCAACCTACCTGCCCTGGTTAACGCTCTTGAATTTCAGCTTAGGTTTTTGCAGGCAGAAATTCCTTTGGATAAAATTGCCAGAGGCGTACACCGGAATGTTTAGCATCTAATTCCAGAAGGCCATTGTCTGTGCCTTCAGGCTCCACATTTTACTGTCGTGCATTTGTATGTTTTCAAAACGCGCTGTCTTTTTCTCAATTGGATGAATCAGGGCAAAGTAGCATATTGATCTAGCAGCCAGTCAGTCCCCGTGTTAACAATGAAAAGGACCTTGTCCAGATGTCACCATAGATAGCAACAGTCACAACCCAAGACAGTGGGCAGTCATGGAATGCTGGATTCTGCTTTTTTTCCCCCCTTAAAATTACCCAGCAAAAGAGGAAAATGCACCTTCGGGTTATTTTCAAAGAAAAGAGCATTATGCATGAAGTGTCTGGCACGGTAGTATAGATGATGGGCATATATGCTAACCATTTTAGCAGCTATGAGTACCAGGGTAATCAAGGCCCTACATGCTAATCAAAGGAAGGTTTAACAGTTGAAAGAGTACCAGTCAAAATGCTCATGGTCCACCCTTGTAGGAAAATGACCTTGAACTCTGGCTGTGTCTGTGAAAGGTGAATTTGAATCAGAACCAAGTGGAGATGCATGTTAAATAATGAAGGAAACACTTCCATTGACTTATGAATGTCGGTGAAATTACCAATGCCAATCTCAGCGTCTTGTATAGGAAAGGGGAGGGGGTGAGGAGGGAGCTGGAGGGAAGCCCACCAAGTGCTGTGTGCATGGATGCCCCTGCCACTCTGAACTACATTATGATGTGAGACTACAATGCGCCAATAAAAGTGTGTGTGTATTTATTTATTTATTTATTTGCTGGTGGTACTGGGGATTGAACCCAGAGGCATTCTATCTCCGAGCTATACTCCCACCCCTATTTTTTTTCCTTTTTTTTTTTTGCGGTACCGGGGTTTGAACCCAGGGGCATTGTACCTCCAAGCTACACCCCCAGCCCTATTTTTTATTCTTTATTTTGAAACAGGGTCTCACTAAGTTGCGGAGGCCTCACTAAGTAGCTGAGGCTGGCCGCGAACCTGCGATCCTCCGGTCTCAGCCTCCCAAGTACTGGGATTACAAGTATGCGTCACCACGCCCGACTTATTTATTTATTTTTTTATTTTGAAACAGGGTCTCACTAGGTTGATGAGAGTCACTACTTGCTGAGGATGTCCTTGAACCTGTGATCCTCCTGTCTCAGCCTCCCAAGTACTGGGACTATAAGCATTCACCAACACACCCAGCATAAAATATATTTTTAAAAAGATGCAAATTTTGCACTGCCCTCTGGATCTCTTGAGTCAGAATCTCTGGACCTCAGACTTGGTCTTTTTCAAAAGCTACGTGATTCCGTGGCTCCACGGTCAGTGTTCTCTAGGAGTCAGTGTTCTCTAGGAAATCTTCGTCCCATCTTGGAACTTTCCATTTGAACACCTCCATGAGGAGATGGACAGAGACAGTCAGTTCAAACGCCTCTCTGGCTTAGCCTCTTCCATTTTCTTAAGAGGATCTTAACTGTCCCTGTGTCCATCTGGAGGCCACACGCCCCTGGACTCTGCTCGTATTTGGCACTAGAAGTATCTGCGCTGCCACTTTGTGCCAGAGTGATAACTTCAGGTTCCTGCTGTCCAACCCAGATCAGGAAGTCTGCCTTCGTCATGGTGTCACCGGGGAAGGGTTGAATCCTCAACTCAGGATCAACGGGGTCCTTGACTTACGTGACGGAAAAGAATTTCAGCACATGCTGACGTGCACTTCAGTGTTGGTGGATGGACTTAAAATATAAAACAATATTAGTGGGTGTGGTGGTACACACCTATAATCCTGGTACTTAGGAGGCTGAGACAGGAGCATCGCAGGTTTGAGGGCAGCCTCAGCAATTTGGCGAGACTCTAAACAACCTAGTGAGATCCAGTTTCAAATAAATAAATAAATAAATAAATAAATAAATAAATAATAAATGGGCTAGGGATATAGCTCAGAGATAGAACACCCCTGAGAGCAAACAAACAAATCAAATCTTTCTCAGAACATTATGAAGATGAAATCAAGTAGTCAGAAAAAAAACAATCAGCCTGCCCCGTGGCTTGCACAATATAGATGCTCAATAAACACTAGCTGTTCGTTATATAAGCCCCACTTGTATTTTAAAATCCTGATGGCTCATAGAAGAAACTGACTGAAAACCATCAAGAGGCTCACGGTGAAAGATGGTCACTGTAATTTCCCTGAAAACTCAATTTTGATTAAAATGTCCACGGCCTCTCATTCCTGCTTTTAAAAGCATTGGAAGTGACATTTGAGGTGATTAGGCCCACAGAAGGAGGAGCTATGAGAAGCGTCCTGGAAGTCTTGGAAGGAAACTGGGGAGAAATAACAGGATCAAGGTCCTACTTGAGGAGCAGTTGCCCCGACTTAGCCTAAGTAGTGACTTTCTCAATAGCATGTGTTTTGGGACAGTGCCCTGAAATATTCAGGACACGGTTCCAAAGCACACACACATACACACACACACACAATATTATGTATGTATGTCTGTATAAAACAATTTTTCAGGGCACTGTCCCAAACGTGCACACACACACTATATATGTATATCTCCACACAATAATATATATATATATATATATACATATATATATATTTCCACACAATAATATATATATATATATATATATATATATATATACATATATATATGGAGAGAGAGAGAGAGAGAGCTTATACGTGCATGTGTGGTACTGGGGATTGAATCCTAGGGCATTCTACCTCTGAGCTACACCTCCAGCCCTTTTTGTACTTTTTATTTTGAAGCAGGGTCTTGCTAGGTTGCTGAGGGTCTCACTTAAGTTGCTGAGGCTGGCCTCAAACCTCCTGTCTCAGCCTCCTAAGTACTGGGATTATAGGCGTGCACCACCAAGCCCACCTAAAATCGCTTTGTATTTTAAGACCATCCCCCAAGTCGGGCGTGGTGGCTCACACTTGTAATCCCAGTACTTGGGAGGCTGAGACTGGAGGATCCCTTTTCGCGGCCAGACTCAGCTACTTAGTGAGGCCCTCCGCAACTTAGTGAGACCCTGTTTCAAAATAAAGAATAAAAAATAGGGCTGGGGGTGTAGCTTGGTGGTAGAATGCCCCTGGGTTCAATCCCCAGTACCAAAAAAAAAAAAAGACCATCCCCCAACCCCCAGGTTCACTGCAGCTGGGAGAATTCAAGGAGCCAGTCTGCACCTCCTCCCTCTCTTCCGGCATCATTTCTTCCTGGCATTGGGACAGCCTTGCCTGGGACTTGTATGGTGAACAGAGGCTGCAGGTGGATGCAAGATGGCTCAGGGAGATAACATCACCTGCTCGTTCTGCCTCCTCCGTCAGAGTCTGAGCCATCAGGGATGGGGACCTAGGTTGGATTAGGTCCTCCTGAGTCCCACAGATGGGCGATATCTGTGATCACTCCTGGCTTTATCCTCCCTCCATCTCCCTGCCACAGCTCCAACTCCTCACATATCTTGTGCTGGAGCTAATTGTAGAATTCCATTTTTCTAAGGAGAAGGCAGGAGGGGATGCCACCGGCACCCTCCCTGCTGCCGTCTGACCCTCCTGCCCCCCACCTGCCACTGCCTCGAGGCAGAGAATGGGCATATTCAAGGCCACTCAGAAATAAGATTTTGTTTCTGTCTGATGCCTCTAACCTTTGAGACGCTTTTGAAAAGAAGGCCTACCTTGGCTCATCTCTTTGACTGCTATGAAATAAGGGAAATTGAAACACTGTCTTCTCCCTGGTCGTCAGTGAGCACATGACCTCGGTCGCCGTGCACATTCAGAAGTCCCAAGAGTTCGGTCTTTGTTGGCGGCAGGGTCAGGGAAAGAACAGAATCAGAGATGGTGCGGAGGGAGGCCATCTTTGCCGCTCCAGGGGTGTGACCTTGAGCGAGGGAGGCTGGCTTCCTAGGACCCACTGTCCTGGGTGGGGAGTGGAGGTGATTCACTGAGAGCGGGCCTAGAAGTTCCCTGCTCAGAGCGGAGCGCTGGTACACTCCCCTTGTTCAGCGCAGGTTAGAGAGCCATAACGAAGTTTTCTGGAAGTTTACAGCTAGCATTTGTAAAGTGCCTACCACAGGGCCTTGTATACACCAGGCATTCATTAAATGCTGGTGGGTATTTTTATCCAGAAGTGTAAGATATACATGCACCGTGACCTACCTAAACACGCACGGAGTACAGATGCATTGGAAAATGTCATAGGGCATCGTTTGTGCCTCTCTCCTCACGTCTGCCCTAATCCAAGTCCAGTTTTTAGAGTCGATGCTGCCCCGTTCTTTCTTGGAACTGTGTGTGTTTCACCAATAATCGATTCAGGGTCTGAGGTTCTCAGCTAGTTCAGTTCATGATGACTGAGTCTTTGTAAATGGAGGGACGGTTCTAGGAGACAAAAGCTGCCCGCTGTGGGCCAGTATCCTGGGCCAGTCTGAGAGGTTAGGACCTGCCCTGCTGTCGTTTGAGGGACTGGCTGCCCAGGAGGCCCTTGGGCGCAGCTTTGCCCGCTGCGCCTTGCACATTCTGCTGTGACCCGGGGTGTGGGACGGAGGCAGGAAGTCGCCTAGTGCTTTTTTTTTCCCCTGCATCTTCTTGCTGGCTGTCCATGTCCCAGTGTGAATGGTGGCCCAGGCCAGTGCTGTGTGAGTCTTTCCCATTAGGTCTGGCATGCAGTCACCAGGACGCCATTCAAGCAAGGCCCAGATGGTGTTGGACCAGTTTAGCCAGCTGAGGTGTGTCACCGATGCTGCTCATCATGTTGGGAAGGGAGACAATGACAAATGACGAGGAAGAGAAGGCGACCTGCCTCCGGCTCCTCACGCGGATTGTTTTTCTCTGCTAAATTCCATGTCCATATCACCTGATCATAGATCTCTGCCTAACAACAGCAGAAACAGTATATTGAACACTTAGTATATGTTGGCTGCTGGGCTAAGTCTTTGAAATAGCAATGTCTCCTTCCTTCCTTCCTTCCTTCCTTCCTTCCTTCCTTCCTCTCTTCCTTCCTCTCTCCACATCTTCTGTCTGTGTATCTATCCTCTGACTTAATCCTTCAAACACACCAATGATGCACAACATACGTTTTCCAGGTGGGTAGACACAGGCTTAGGAGGACTTAACATGTCTTGTCATGTGCTGCAACTAGATTTTTTGTTTACAGACTATTAATGCTGAGTCCATAACTGTGGTCTCCACTGTCTTTCAAGTCAGGAAATGTATCGTTGTTTTTATCCCTCTCCTGACCACTGTGTGATTCACCTTTTCTCTTGCATCTTGCAATCGAATGAGCCAGGCTGACGTGGTAAACCACGCTAGTCGCAGCTGGAGACCAATCCACACGGGCAGGCATGGGGGGGTCTCTGTCGTCCTGACAGCTGTTTCAGGAGCGCAGTTAGAGGGGGGGTCCCTATTTGGCCACAGTTGATGGAGGGATGGATTGGGGTTCCCTCTCGGATGGGAGGTTGCCTGTCATCTGGATTTGGAGGGGAAGTGATGGCGGTGTGCCGGGAGGGTCACAGCCTTCCGCCCACTTGTCAGTGCCACTCCAGGGTAGAAAGCCCTTGGCTCTGGCCTTCTCAGAAGGTCGCGGCAGAGGCTGGACTCAGAGCTGCTTTCCCATTATGGCAGCTCTGGCCAGTCTCTCAGAAGGCCTGCCGATAATCCGTAAATGAGATTCACCTTTCCCCTGGTTCCTGAAAACTGAACGGTGAGGGTTGAGTTAAAGGGCAATCCTGCAGAAGACCCTGTCTTGCTGCCACGTGGCGTCCCGCGCTGCCCGGATAGGGGGATTATTTTATTTGGGAGGACAAATTTAAGTCTGACAGTTACCTGGAAGAAAATTAGGTTACTGATTGCAAGTCCATTCTCGGGCCTTCTGAAGAAGATAGATTGTAATCTTTAATTAATCTATCACTCACACCAAAAAAGAACAAGCAAAGCGAGGCTGGGGTGGTGGTGGTGGGTGTGTAGTGGGGGCCTTCATATAGGTTGATGTTGGATGGCTGGGGTTGCGTTTGGAAGCCCAAGTGGCCCTACCCAGGCATGGCTGCCTCATTCTGCAGCCTGATGTCTGTTTAGGATTTTAGTTTCCTCGTGAGTCCTAAACCTCGGCGCGGTGCGCACCTTGGGGCTTCGCGTCTGCGCTCTGGTCACGGGCTCTCCCGTGGTAATGAAGATAGAATGACTGTAGGGATGACCTTTCCGTGCCTTTGTCTGCAGCCTGCCCTCCTCTTTAGCTGAACACCTTTCAAACGCGCGTGTTCTGAACTCTTGAACTATTCATTCCGTTCACCAAGCTCATGGCTCGGGCTGCAGTTTATCATGATCTGCCTCCAAAGACTTTGCGTTTCCTACGCTTGACATCGAGATAGAATTTTTCATAACCCTTTACTAGTCATAAATTTGATTGTTAAGGGACCGGGTTAATCTTATTTCTAACAGCAGCATCTGATTTGAAAACCCTGATTTAGGAGCATTTTTTTGTTTCTGTTATCTCCCGAAAACGCAGAGTGGGGGAAACGTATAAAATGTGTCACTTGATATTGGAGGATTGTTTATTTCTGTTCATTTTGTCCTGAATAGTACCTAGGAGATGCATTTGAAAACTTATCTTGTTTCTATGTTTCCTCCGTTGCAATTTCTTCCATTACTTGAAATAGTTGCTTTGGACAGCAAGTTAAACTGTGCCCTTCCCAGCCGTGGGTACAGGGTCCTTGGGAGGGATGCAACTTGGGGACCACGGGGGCCCCTTGTGGCCAAGAATCATAATTTTGTATTGCATAATATTTAAGGGACTTGCACCCCTGACATCTCTGGTCTGCCTTTCTCATAGGACTTTAAGTACATTTTATTGGAATCGTTTATTTCATTTCTCTTGTAGACTTCTTAGTGCATGGCACATAGAAGGTACTGGAAAAAAATATGTGCCGAATTCAAGTAGGGCATTTAGGTTAGCAATTAGATGCACAGACAAAATCATGCTGGCTTTGGTGAGCCTTGTTCTACTCTGAAGCGATTTTCCAGAGGATGAATTGAAGTAACTCACACAAACCCACAGCGTTGTGCTCCTGGGCCAGGCGCTCCTGTCACAGAAGCTGTTGCCGCAGTTCTAGAAAGAAAATGTGTGGCTCGATTTAGGGAGGGAGGTTAGAGTAGCATTTTAAAGAGTGCATTCTCTTCCAGTAAGCAAGTCCGCATCCTTACGAAGTAGGCACAGAAAAGGCGCAAAATATTTTGTTAAATTTTCTTGACAGAAGTAGGGCTAAAGGTCCAAGGATGTTATATTTTGAGCGCACACAGATTCACTTTTGACTGTTTCTAAACTTACTACCACATGTGTGCAGGTTTGCACGTGTGCACCAGTGAATACGGATTGCATTTGGCAGTGACTCTCTGGGAAATGAGATTTCTGCGCCTCACCAAAGCAGGCGTTTCCCTCTAAAGAGAGGTAGCTGATCATTACTAATGCTAATGCCAGGACTAGGTGCGGTAGATAATCTAGCACAGGTGACGACCCCCGGGGCATTTGTATTTGATGCTGGGATGTGTTCCTTGTCTTTATCTTGCTGTTAATGCTCCTCTATTGAGCAGTTTACTCTCTCTTTATAGATAGGATCAGCTCCCCTATAAATTTATAAGGCTGCACTTACATTCAAAGACAAGCATTTCCCATTTCCCTTTCTAGTTGTCCCTTCCAAGGATTAGGGGCGAGAACAATCTCTCTCTCTCTCTCTTTCTCTCTCTCTCTCCAAGCTACAAACCAACCTAACAAGGAGAGTCAGCATCCCTTCTTCCTGTTTCCACCAACGCACGTTCTCTGGCCTCTGATCAGCATTCAATGTCGTTCTGCGTGAGTGACATATTCCTATATTTAGACGTGGTTAAAAAGAGCGAAATAGTCACAAGAGAACCTGGCCAGGACTCGGGTCCGGATCACAAAACCAGGTGCTTTTTGTGCATCTCTTGTGGAGGGCCTGTTCATTCACCTTGGCTCTGACCTTTGCATCCGGCCATTACGGTAGTGACACAACCATGTGGTGTGGGCCTCGCCCCCCCCCCCGTACAGGTCACGTGTGATACGCGAACACACTTGCCAATTGCAAAAGTATTTGTTCCTGTTCATGGCCTGATTGGTGTTCGTGAAAACCACTGATTTGGGGTAAAAAGAAGAATGGATCGACTTTGTTTTTTGACATATAAGTAAAGATGCTATTTTGCCCATTGTTCACTAATGCTGCTCTTTGCGATGGGTCTCTGACCTCGAAATGTACTTACGTCCACATCTGCATATAGTGGCTGTCCCCTAGGCTTCTGGTCATTGGTCCCTGCCTGAGCTATGAGTTTCTGTGGGTTCCTGTAGGCTCAGCCTTCTCTTATACGATGGAGATTTTTATGAGAATTATGTCTCCCATTACTATTATGATCATTGTCGGCTGCGTTGAGGGGGGAGTGGGTAGATATGATTAATTTAAACTTTTGAAAGGCCTTATAGAATATTCAGATAACATACACTGAGAACTTAAATTTTAAATGTGAAAAGCAGTTTACGATATTGCACATACCATATAAAATACTTATTTTACTATGATGCAAACATAAGTACACACAGAGAAAGAGATTCTGTAAGAAATAGGCACAGACACCTGCTATGGCTGTCTGCAGATAGAACAGGTGTAATTTAACTGTTTAAAGTGAAGTTCATGAACTTGGTCAGACAGGCCTGGGTTCAAGTTCTGCATCTGTCACTAGTTGGCTTTGAGATGTGACATTGGAGAAGCAATTTAGCCTTAGTACCCCTCCCATTCCCTATCTGTAAGGTGACAATTATAAATAGTCCCACCTCCCGGAGTCGTAAGTGGAGTGCTGAGTCACGGACGGGGTCCAGGGACTCAGTGTGACAGTCAGTGTCGCTGCCTGCAGTTCCTGCTTTGTCCTCCTTCCTTCTATTCTCCTCCACTCCTCCTCCTGTGAGCATGTGTGGCTTTCGTAATGCGAAAATAGGATGTAGTTAAATTTGTCTTAACAATCGGCCAACGACTGGTGGGACCATTTTTCATGGACTGGCATCTTGTTTGACGTCGGTTACCAGAGGGCCTCTCTAAATGGAGGATACAAATAGTGGGAATTAGGCAGACCCGGCTCTCCATCTGGGTTTAATCTTCGTGATTTTTCTAATGTAATGCTTCCTAGAGCAATCTCCCAGATTCCCACTGACACTGAACATTTCCGGATGTGAAGTGTCAAGCTAACAGACATCGTCCATCTGGTGCATCTCAGGCCCTCCACAAACGATGCTGCAGTTTGTTTGTTTGTGTGTGGTGGTACTGGGGATTGAACCCAAGGGCATTCTACCCCTGAGCTACACCCCCAGCCCTGTTTTATTTTTTTTATGTTGAAACAGGGTCTCACTAAGTTGCTGAGGTCCTTGCTAACTTGCTGAGGCTGGCCTCAAACTTGTGATCCTCCTGTCTCAGCCTCCCAAGTACTGGGATTACAGGTGTGTACCACCACACCCAGTATCAAAGACATGCTGCTGGTCCCCTGGTGCCATTTTCCTGACTCTGGATTACCTGGGTAAAGAAGGGATTCTGGTTCCATACCAGGTGATGGATCCGGTGTTCTTCAAGCCAGAGAGTGTAAAATAACACATACAGTCTGATAACCAAGAGGAAGAAACGAGGCGCAGTCTAGAAAATAAGAACGGATATGGTAGGGATATGCAGTCAGCCCGTTCCCTCAGCTAGACCTTGAATTTATTCTCAGGTTTCCTTATAGTTAAAGCCCTATGCAAACTACATGGCTCTCTATTGCCAAGAAGCCCAAACTGTGCAGCGAAAGCCAGTCTGCAGAGGGGAACATGGCCCCAAATCCAACCTCAGCCGGTGCCTACTGCACCGGTCCAGATGTGAGGCCTTGGGCAGTCCGGCGAGCACAGTCACGCTCAACCACGGGCTCTAAAAGACACAGAAATGCGTTTCGAATAGACGGTTCCTCTCTCAGCCTTCTAAACTGGCATAACCTTGAATCACAATTCAGGGAAGGCGTTTCTGCAACCACTGGAGCCAATAAGCTCCAAGTGCTTTTGTTTTTTTGTCTGTCTTTCTTAATGCAGGGAAAATCAGGAGGGGGCTCTCAGTCAAAACCCAGACAAGGGGCCTGGGAGTCATCACGGTGTGACCCCTGAGGATGTTTACCTGATCCTGTGCTGTAGCTAGAACCGATAATGGAATGATAGGAGGATAGGAGAAGCAAAATAGCAAACATTGTTTTTCTTTCCTCACATAAAAACATGTGTGTGTGCGTGCGTGCGTGCGTGCGTGCGTGCGTGTGTGTGATGGGGCTATGGGTAGGGAAGGGATGATATTTAAGCATAGTATAAGTGTTTTATTTCCTGTTTATACTCCATGTCCATTATAAGGCGTCTGGGCCCCTGGTACACCATCACTCAGAGACGTGGGCTGATGGAGTCCCCTTGGTCTCATAGCCCCACTACCTTCTTGTTCACCACTGGAGAGCGTCCCAACAGCAATCAAATGCTTTGATCTGAAGTGTCACATGTCACTTCCTCTCAAGAGCCTATTGGTTAGACTAGTCACCTGACCCCCCTAAGGATGGGAATGCACAGACTCCCTGTGGGCTGAGCAGGAGAAGAAATATGTTTGCATAAGCCTGGTGTGGTGGTGCATGCTTGTGAGACAGGAGGATCTCAGGTTCAAGGACAGCCTCAGCAAGTAGTGAGACTCATAAACCTAGCAAGACCTTGTTTCAAAATATAAAAGCCGGGCATGGTGGCGCACGCTTGTAATCCCAGTACTTTGGTAGGCAGAGACCGGAAGATCCAGGTTCGCGGCCAGCCTCAGCTCTCTCTCTCTCTCTCTCTCTCTCTCCCCTTAGTGAGGCCCTCCGCAACTTCATGAGACCCGGTTTCAAAATAAAGTATAACAAATAGGGCCAGGGGTGTAGTGTGGAGGTAGAATGCCCCTGGGTTTAATCCCCAGTGCCGCAAAAAAAAAAAATATATATATATATATAAATTAAAAATAGGGCTGGGGGTGTAGCTCACAGGTCACATGTCTGTGGGTTCAATCCGCAGTACCAAAAAAGAAAAAAAAAAGAAATGTCTTTGCACACCTAGGTCTTTCCTGCAGTGATGCTCCTTTGTCCACAAAGAGAAGGACCTAGACTGTCTGTACTGTTGGTCAATACAAGCAAATTTAGGGACAGAGCAAAGGAGCCATTGCTCGTTCATTAGAACCTCTGCTCAGCATCTTAAACCCTGACAAAGGGTTTCAAGGGTTGTCAAACTCTGTCCTGAGCACTGAATTGAATGTGTCATATCCGAAAGACCCAGCATACCAAAATTTGGGGCCAAGTGTAGTACCCGATATTAAACGTTAAGTAGTGGTAAAGGTTTCAACCCTATAAGGCCTGAGACCTTCCCCTCTCTGCTCCTTGGATTGTGGAGAGAACATCATTCTCTAAACAGGAACCTGTCAGGGCCCTGGGATGCACTGACCGTACACTGATGGGAATTGAATGTCCCATAAATTGCCCCCAGGGCCTGGCCCGTATCCTTCTTTGCTGCTTATGATTCAAAAGCCCTGTTTGTTTATATCAAGGACAGTTGATACTTTAATCATCAATAAAGCAACGTTCCAACAGCCCGCCATAAATTTCTTGTCCAAGGAGAGATGATTAAGGAAGAGCTGATGAAGGGTGACCTGCACCTAGACTCGCAGCCCTGCTTCAGAGCTTCTAGCGGTAGAGATTGGAGGTGACTGCACTACGGGGAAGCTTAGTCAAGCAGAAACCCTTGTCTCCTACTTTCAAAATGTCTGCGAATTAGTCTCCTGTATTTTGGCCAAGATCTAGCACAAGCCCTTCATTTTCAGCGAATTAAAAATTAAATTTTGAGAGCAAATATTTTGGTAAGGAAATAAAGAACTGCTACCAATATTCTGTGATAATAATTGTTAAGCAGTAGGCAGCTTTCAGTGGGTGCTAACATTTATTACATACCCGATTCCTGTACACCAGTCCAATCATAGATACCGCTTATTGGGAGCACTGTGATGAGCATTTTGTATCCCTTGGATAGTGTTCCCAGAAACCTTATGAAGTAGACATTAACTCCATCTTATTAAGTGGATAAGTCATCATTTGCAGATGAGGAGACCATGGCTGGCTGAGTTGGGTGACCAATGGAGTCACAGAGCAGCTAAGCGGCAGAGCCATGGTTCAAAAGCACAATGGTGTGGCATCCAAACCATTCCTAACCCACCACAATGTGCAATGGGTTAAAATGAGATTAGCAGCCAGGTGTAGTGGTACATGCCTATAATCCTCATACTTGGGAGGTTGAGACAGGAGGATCTCAGGTTTGAGGCCAACCTCAGCCACCTAGGGAGACCTTGTTTCCAAATAAAAAATAAAATAGGATTGGGGATGTAGCTTGGAGGTAGAATGCCCCTGGGTTCAATCCCCAGGACCAAAAACCAAACCCCCTCCAAGAATGAGATTCCTAAAAGTGAGATGATTTCTAGAATAAGGCAGCCAGCTAAACAGGAATTAAGTTTTCGTTTTCATGTTAAGGACTCGATTTCAAAGTGGATATTCATGAATTACTAGCACATTCTGGTTCCGAGAAGGTCAAACCTCTGCTCTCTAGGACTGTCGCGGGTGGCTTGGCTAGGCAGTGACTTCCTTCCCCCGGGAGGGAGCATTGCAGCAGAGGGTGTGTACAAGGGTCAGTGGTTTGTAGGAGGAGAGCTGTTGGGATCAAATGATGGTCCAGGTGGCCGCCCAGGGATGTCGCATTGGTACCCAGCTCTGCTTCTAAGGGAGCGATTCCCTGCACGGCCCGCATGACCTTCTGCTCGGGTTATGTGTCGTCAGATTGTGTCTTTCGTTCATTATTAAGCAAGTGGAACAGTCTTATTTCCCCAGATGTAGCAAGAGCAGAGAGAACACGGCAATGTCCAGGCATAGTTTGGCTGGACATCGAATGGCTACTGAGTCCCATTTTGGAACAGGCTCTATATTAACCCACCAGGGCTACCATACCCAAACACTGCAGACGAGGGAGCTGAAGCAAAAGAAACGTATTCTCCCCCAGTTCTAGAGCCTGGAGGTCCCAGATCCAGTTTCTGGCAGGCAGGGCTTCTCCTGAGACCTCTCTCCATCACTTGCGGGTGGCCGCCATCTTGCCGTGTCCTCACATGGTCATTCCTTTGTCTGTTGGCATACCTCCTGTGTCTCTTTTTTTTAGAAGGACACCAGTCTGTTTGGATCATTTAAATTTTATTTCCTCCCTCAAGGCCCTATCTCCAAATACAGTCAGATCGCGGGTTAGAACTTCCAGATATGAGTAGGAGCTGGCCACAGTGGCACATGCATGTAATCCCAGTACTTGGGAGGCTGAGACAGGAGGATTGCAGGTTCGAAACCAGCCTCAGCAACTTAGCAAGGCTCTCAGCAACCTAGAGAGACTCTGTTTCCAAATAAAAAATTAAATAGGGCGGCGGGTACAGCTCGGAGGGTAGAATGCCACTGGGTTCAATGCCTAGTATCTCTCTCTATCTCTTTATTTTTGTGTGTGGTACTGGGGATTGAACCCAAGGGCATTCTACCTCCAAGATATACCCCCAGCCCTGTTTATTTTTAACTTGAAACAGGGTCTTGCTAGGTCCCTGAGAGTCACACTACTTGCTGAGGCTGTCCTCAAACCTGTGATCCTCCTGTCTTAGCCTCCTAAGTACTGGGATTACAGGCATGCGCCACCATGCCTGGCTTGCTTGATGATTGGATTTCAACAGAGGAATTGGGGGCACAAACCTTCAGACCAAATCATTTTAAAATGTAAACATGATTTGAACAAATATTCTACTGCTGACTCTCTTCAGAAGCCTGACAATGGCCCTTGGATCCCCTCTATTCCATCCAACTGTCATGTATTTTTTTTAATCTTAATTGCTAAACATAATGCAGATTGCTTACAAAATAAAATATGGACAAATGAGGACAGAATCCAGATTTTCAAAGCAATGAATGAACATTTCAACATCATATGTATTTTGATCCAAAGGCATTCTATCCCTAAATTTAGGGGAAATTATATATATATATACATACACATATATACATATACATATATATATAGTATAGTTTATTTTTAAAATTGCTTTGCAGCTGGGTGTGGTGGTGCACACCTGCAATCCCAGGACTTGGGAGGCTGAGACAGGAGGATCACAGGTTCGCAGCCAGCCTCAGCAACTTAGCAAGGTCCTCCACAGCTTAGTGAGACCCTGTTTCAAAATAAAAAATGAATTAGGGCTGGGGTGTAGCTCAGAGGTAGAATGCCCCTGGGTTCAATCCCCAGTACCAAAAAAAAAATTGCTTTGCAAACTCTGTAAGAGCATGTCCATGCCTTCCCGGGTGAATCACATTTTTAACTTTCACTTCCCATCAACTTAAACATGATCTCTCAAGGAACTGATGGGCCGGTGGACTCCAAATGACTTTGCCTCTGCAGGGTTGTTCCGTCCGCTTGCCACAGAAGCGATTCCAGGTCATTCTAATTTATTTAATTAATTTTGGAGATGAAATTATTTTGCCCGATAACTAGAACGCTAATGGGACTTACTGTAATGGTTCAGTTCAGCTTTGTTGGTTTGAAAATAAATGCCTTTCTTTCAATATTTGCCTTTTGGCTGCAGCCCGTTAACTGGCCATACACTGTGACCTCGTTACCGCCGCGGCTTAATTGTAAGTTAATGCACACCTAGTTTGCACAAGCAGGCTTCTAGCTGGACCGCCAAGTTTGCACTCCACATACCCTCCCGAAGTGGCACTGCCAACAAGATAGATGGGTTGGTGTGACAGAATTCATGCTTTTCAACATAACAGTGTTATCAGCGCCTCGATCATACAAATTTGAACTGATTCTTTAGAAGTTACAATAAAGTCAGGAAAATAAACCTTAGCCCACTCACACGTCATTGCGGCACTGAGATTGGTGGAGGTGGACGACATCTGTAATTGGGAGAGGTTGCCTGGACTCAAGGAGCGACAATGGAACTTGTACAGAATTGAAGGCAGAATTAAAATCTGCATGTTAATAGCTTTCCTGCCAGTCACCAATGGATTCATTCTTCACATCTCGGATATGTAAAGCTTATTTCGAAATAAATTCTGGGGAACGTTCAACCTGATTGAATCTGCTGTAAGCTCTGTTAATATATTTGTTCGAGTCGCTTGCACTCAAAAGCTTTTTAGACAGAATATCACTTTTTTATATTATTCATGGTAATGTAATTCCCCCCTCTAATCTCTTCTGGGTTTCCCATTTAGTCATGATCTGCAGTTCAGAGAAAGTTGGATCGACCATTAATCACACTATCTGGACTTGTGTGTGTCTAGTTTTTGTCCATCTCTTAAATCAGTCACTTGGCAGCGGCAAGCCATGTGGCCACTCCAGACCATTTGATCGAAGAGCTCTTGTTAGGAGATTAGGCTGCTAATCTGCAAGCTAGCTAATGGAAATCATTCTGGGCAAGGAAATAAAACTGAACAACATTAGCGAAATCACTACATATTATAGGAATCAAGTACACTCTAAATGGCTTAATCCTACAGTTTAGATATCAAGTCCAGGGGTGAAAAGAAGTTGTTAGATGATCCAAGTTATCTGAACCACCTATGACTTGTATTGAATAATGGATGCAGGGCAGATACCTAGCAGAGATGGAAAATCTTCAAAGGATTTTTATTTGACCAGGAAAAATAGACATAGTGGATTAAAAAAGAAGGAAGAAAAGAAAGACAGATGGACAGATGGATGGACTGATGGAAGGGAGAGGGAAGGAAGGAAGGCAGGAAAGAAGAAAGGTAGGAAGGACTGAAATATTTTTTCCCACAATCAAGGGAAATGTCTACGCTGATATGTATTCAATAAATGTCTGTGGTTGAATTAAGTTATCTGGTATAGATCTAATCTTTATTTCATACATAGTGGTTATGAGTCTTTTAAAAGTTCTCTTTCTTTTCTTCTCTGAACTCAAATTAATAATTCATGCATGTTATCATTAAAATGCTCTTATTTGATCATTCCATTTGTAGTCAAAGAGTGACAAAGCAGATACAAGTATTTGAGAGTCATAGAAACGAATTTTCAGCCTAAAACAGGGTCTGCAAACTTTGTGAAGGGCCAGATGGTAAAGACTGTTGGCTTTGTAGTTCCTCAAGTGTCTAAACTTTAGTAGCTACTAAACTATGATGTATCATGAAAGCAATCATAGATAATATGTAAACAAATGGGCATGATTGTGTGACAATAAAGCTTTATTTATATAAATAGTATGTTGGATTTGGCCCTTGAGTTGTAGCACGCTGGCCCCTGGTCTAGAGCACATGCTTGTCTGGGACACATAATTTCATTTTCTTTTTTGATTTCATGGTTTATGGACATGTTATTTTCAACTGTGAATGAGTATTCATCCTTTGAATTCTCACTTTTTTTTTTTCCTGACATAACTGAAAGCCCTGGCCGTGGGATTTCTGGGAAACCCTGTCATTTCTTGTCCAATATCCGGTGCTTTGGGTGCAGGAAATGGCAGCAGAGTTGGAGTGGTTGGACGTGAAGGCAGGAGAGCCAGGTTGGGGAGGGAACGCTTCATGCTTGGCACCTTGGAAATAAGTCATGAGTTTAGAATCAAGATTTGAAACAAAAAGGCTGGGTGTTGGCCTCTTTTTTTTTTTTTTTTTGGTACTGGGGATTGAACCCAGGGGCATTCTACCTCCGAGCTACACCCCCAGCCCTATTTTCTATTCTTTATTTTGAAATAGGGTCTCACTAAGTTGTGGAGGGCCTCACCAAGTAGCTGAGGCTGGCCACAAACCTGTGATCCTCCGGTCTCAGCCTCCCAAGTACTGGGATTAGAAGCATACGCCACCACGCCTGGCTTGACCTCATTTTTTTAGGATAAAAAGAAAAGAAAGGAATAGGGAGATGATGTGGCTTGTCCCTTGGCTGGGGGCTCAGGATTCATTGGTGAATCTGTGAGAAAGAGTGTATCACAGACTTTTGGGGACAAATGTTACATAATTAGGATTCTGAGCAACAGCATACCTCATGAAATAGATATTATGGAATCATACCATTGATATTGGAAAAACCCTAAGGAAAGCAAAATTCTCCCAAAGATTGGGAGAATCACTTAAGTTACATGTCATGTCTCACCTGCTAAACTTCTGTGCGTCACTCTCTGAATTTTCCCTAAAGAAGCGGGCTAGTGGCCATCTGAACTCATGTTTATTTTTATATTTTTAAACTTTTATCCCTAAAACTGACCCGGTACAGTAAGGAAATGGGAGAATCTTTTTCCACCTTCTTGGAGGTAGGGGACATCCATCGTATAATTGCAAGTGCTGGAATGTTCCAGGTCACACTAGGCTGGGCTAGTGTGACCTGCTCCACCAGTCTTCAAAGGAAAGGCAGACTGTAGACCAAGAAGAGCATGCCCAGTAGCTGCTTGCCCTTGGTGCCTCTGCTTTGAATGACAAATGTCTTAAGCACAAAGCACGCCTTTGCCGTTGCCACTTCTCAGGTCAGCCAGGAGGGCCAAGAAGCAGGTAACACCCCAGACGCCCACAAAGTACCCTTGACAAAGCAGGCTCCGTCTTCTCCCATGGGCTTTGGTTATTCTCTGCCAAAGCACGCCTGACATGACTCCTGTCCACTTTACACTCCAAGTCAAAATAAACAGAAACCATTTTCACTTTTCTCTTTCCAGGGCTGCATGCCCATAGCAGTGTTACTTAAGTCTTACGGTTTCCGATCAGCAAATACACCTCCTTTACACAGGGCAGCCAAGGCGGGGAGATTTTGAGAAGTGGACAGGAGAGGGCTCTCCGCTATGGTAACTTAACCAGCCCTCGGTAGGAGGCCAGCCATTACCTGGGGTCCCCCAGAAGGAAAATGATGGAGTGATGGAGCGGTCACTGGAGGGGCGAGCCAAATACCTAATCGCTCCTTACATGAACCCTAAATTGCACCTGTGAGTGTAACCTGCGGTTAAAGCTAAACTTGACTAACTTCTTGTCCCCCCCCCAAAATTATTTTGCAAATACCATTCCGATGAAGCCATCTCACCCTGTGTACATTGTCATCTGACTTAGACAAAGCCATCTGCTCCCATACGGGTGTTTTAATTTGGGATCCAGGAGGGGAGAAGGCGCATCTGCACCTTCCGTAGCTTCTGAATCTTAATGAATAAAATCACCCGCGGCTTTATAAAAAGGAATAGTATGATTCTATTTATAGTTTGATACACTTTTGTAATCCAGTCAACACTGGCTGTTTGCTGTCAGTTAGTGAGGAAGTTAACTTCTCTGCTGGCTTCCCGGGGAAGATGGCGAGGATCTCAGAGGACCCCGATGGCGTCCTGAACATGGAGCTTGGGATGGACGATCAAGTTAGCTCCGAGAAATCGCATCCATACGTGTCTTTGATGTGCATATCCTGGGCTTGTTTTTCTTCCAAAGAAAAAAAGCAGGATTTAAGTATCATTTGTTCATCAGACGCCCTTTCTTTATTCCTTTCTTATTCATTTCCCCTTTCCTTTTTCCCTCCTATTCTTCCTGGGGTTTTTTGTTTGTTTGTTTTTGGTGTGTGTGTGTGTGTGTGTGTGTGTGTGTGTGTGTGCATGTGTACACGTGCCCAGGGGCATTCTGCCTCCAAGCTACAACCCAGGCTCTTTTTATTTTTATATTTTGAAACAGGGTCTCACTAAGTTGCTGAGGGCCTTGCTAAGTTGCTAGGGTTGGCCTTGAACCCGTGATCTTCCTGTCTCAGCCTCCTAAGTACTGGTATTACAGGTGTGCACCCCCATGCCCGGCTCTTCCTGTTTAAATAGGTCTTAAATGAGTGCCATTGGAGAGATGCTGTGCGCTACTCACAGATCTGGGCTTTGTCACACCCCAAGGAGCCCCAAGAGGAAGCTCTGGGGTTGGTCAGGAGATAGAGGGAGGGAGGGGGAACCAGGGGAAGGAGATTTCATGGCAGTTTTCTCAGGAAGGAAGGGGAAGGCCAGGCAGGAGGCTGGGGATAGGCCGGATTGGGTTATTTTAGTTGGCTCTGGGGCGCAGGGCTTGTGTCTGGTTGCCTGGTACGTGGCCATTGAACAATCAGCCAGGTGGACAGCAACCTGGATTTTGAGGGCCCAAAAAGCAGGTGGTTGGGCTCAGAACAGTTGGTTTGCATTTGAAACGTGCTCTCCCTGGTGGATGAGTGGTGTGCCAGCTCTAGGAAGTAACTAACCCAGTAAAGGAGGCAGACATGGCCGCAGGCTTAGGCGGTGCCTGGTGAGCGGGGTGGTGCACTAACAGGAGGGGCTCTGCGTGGCCAATAAACATGGCTCCAGCTTGACCTGGGGCAGAGAGCTGTTCCTTAGGCAGAGGAAGGCACAGGACGGACAGTAGGGTGAATGGGGACAGCCACATCGCCAAGGCCCTGCAGACCCACCTGGTGGCTCCTGCATGGAGAGCTTCCGCGTGGCTGAAATCGGAAGGCAGGTGTTCGGGAGAGCAAATCCCGTAGCCTGGCTTAGAGGCACACATCTAGGAAGGTGGGGCGTAGCAACACAGTGACTTCTGTCCCCTACAGATGACTTGGAACTCTTTCTCCAGGTCATTGGATGGGTTTTCATGTAGGGAACAGCAGATCTGAGTCTTCACATGGATACTTTGAGTAGGATATGAGTTGTCAGGGGGCAGCAGGCCAAACCACGTGGCACACACCCCCATCAGCATCCTCTTGCTAAAATGTAGGGGAGTGATGGAGGAGGCCTGACCTAAGGCGGACGCGGGAGCAGCAGAGATGGGAGGACCCGGCGGCTGCTGCAGGTGGGCCCCATGGGAAGGAAAGTAGGCAGTCCTGGGATTTCCCTGCCCTTGCCATGTACCCCTTAAGTTCCATAACATAAGCCCCAGGGTTTGAGAGCAGCACTGCCTGATGGACCAACACAAGACACAATAGGTGTGTACACACACACACACACACACACACACACACATGCATACAGATCCATGGAAAGCCATCATCTATATGCATGTGTTAGTTGACCTCTAAACGTATGTCTACTGAAGGAGTACACACATCTATATCTGTCTTTGGACAAAACATCCCCAAGACGGTCTTGTTTGGCTTTCAAAATCATACTGTTAAAAGGGACCATTGAGGTGACATAAGGCAGTCCACACAGCTTGGGTTGTTCAACTCCCTCCTGCTATATTTTTGAGTCACACCAGAGGCACTTGGCTCCCCACCGCCCACTGTCCGCCCACAGTCCCTGGCTCTGAGCGGAGGCCCCGTGCTTTCTGATTGCAGAGGTGGGACCCGGTGCTGGAGACAATCCGTTCCTGCACAGAAACTGGGAGTCTTACCCAAGCACTAATTTTGCTGCATAGGCAGCCTGTTCTCCCACAAAGCACTGACTAAGAAGAAAAGGCAACCAGAAACCCCAGCAGGGCCTGGCAGACAGCTCTTAAAGTCCCCAGGA
>PVJS01014723.1:0-7500 GCA_004027185.1 Glis glis | reverse complement strand
GTCACCTTGGAAGGACAGTCCCTTTCTAAGAGTGTCAGGAGACGAGGGCGCAGCAACAGCAGATGGTTCGGAAGCAGCACTAGCAAGTAGCCACTGGCTTGATTTTTAGTGTGCATGTATTTTCGCGTATTCCAAGTGAATTTTCTTTTTCATAATCCTCCATAAAGGAACCCCCCCCTCCCGCTCACAGTAGCTTTCTCAGTAGAGCGTTCTAACTAATGACTTTAATCGTGGGAATCTAGAGCCGAAATAGACAGGAAAATTCTCAGCCCCATTTATCTTCCAGACCCCCAGTGAACAGGCACAAAACCACGAGTTCCACCCTTTCCCCTCCCTTTATCTTGTACTTTACCTCAATTTATGACTTGGCTTACTGTCTGTCACAGGAAGCCCAGTTCCTCCGCTTCCTCCAGAATCTACAGAATCTATTCTCTTTCATCTGAAATAGCCCAGGTCTCAGGAGTTTGCTGTGATATTGTTTCAGGGAAATTAGTGGTGCTAGAAAGGGTGTCATCTTTTTTTTTTTTTTTTGGTATAATTTGGTTATAAGAAGAAATATGCGCCGGGCGTGGTGGCGCACGCTTGTAATCCCAGTCCTTGGGAGGCTGAGACTGGAGGATTTCAGGTTCTCGGCCAACCTCAGCTACTTAGTGAGACCCTCTGCAACTTAGTGAGACCCTGTTTCAAAATAAAGAATAAAAAATAGGGCTGGGGGTGTAGCTTGGAGGTAGAATGCCCCGGGTTCAATCCCCGGAACCGCAAAAAAAAAAAAAGAAAGAATATGCACAGTGCTCCCCAACCCATCTCTGCAGTTCAGAAGATTATATCAGATGATTATCAGTTGACGTTCTATATGAAAATACCCACGGTAGGGCACTTCCCTACATAGGAGCTTAGAATTAACCAGCGTTGCTGGAACACTATCTTTTGTAGCATTAATTCCGAGCTCTGTTTGAATCTGAAGACTTTCTTAACTTGTCTTTGGTTTCTTTGTTTATTTATTTCATTTTTTTGGTTTTGTTTTGTTTGTACTGGAGATTGAACCCAGAGGCATTTTACTTCCAAGTGACACCCCCAGCCTTTTTTTTTTTTTTTTTTGTCTTGGAACAGAGTCTCACTAAGTGGCTGGGAGTCTTGCTCCTTGCTGAGGCTGTCCTTGAACCTGCTATCCTCCTGTCTCAGCCTCCCAAGTACTGGTATTACAGGCGTGCACCACCACACCCGGCTTCTTACTTGTCTTTGTATAAGACATGGAAGAGAAAAATAATTTCAATAGCTCATTGGTTAGATTATTATCACCGTGATGAATAATAGTAGCGATAAACACTGTTTTGTAACAAATCCCTTAGTAATTTACCAAAAAAAAGAAAGAAAGAAAAACCCTCAGCCGGGCGTGGTGGCGCACGCTTGTAATCCCAGTACTTGGGAGGCGGAGACTGGAGGATCCGGGTTTGCAGCCAGCCTCAGCTACTTAGTGAGGCTCTCTGCAACTTTGTGAGACCCGGTTTCAAAATAAAGAATAAAAAATAGGGCCAGGGGTGTAGCTGGGAGGTAAAACGCCCCTGGGTTCAATCTCCGGTACTGGGAAAAAAAAAAAAAGAAAAACCCCAAAACTTAATGCAGGTGTAGCAATTAAATTGCTGGGTTAAGAATTTCATACTTTGAAGGCACAGTGATGTAAAAGCCAAAGAAGTAAAGAGAAGGGCAGTTTTATTTTAAAGCTGGGGTTGTTATATACTGCCGTATTCCCGTTCTATTGCTGCATAACAAAGACCACACACTCAGCAGTTTAAAACAACACCCAGGCATTAGCTACAGTTCTGTGGGTCAGGACACGGTGTGGCTGGGTTCTCTGCTCAGGGTCTCAGGAGGACAAAAATCAGAGACAGCGTTAGCTGGGGCTGCAATGCTTCCTGCTGGATCTGGAGAAAAACCCACTGCCAAGCTAGTTCAAGGTGTTGGCAGAATCCAGCTCTGCACAGTTGCAAGACGGGGCCCAGCTTCCTGGCTGACTGTCAGCTGGTAGCTGCTCTCAGATCCTGGGGGCCACCCACATCCCCTGACCCTTGGCCCCCGGCCTCTCCAAAGTCAGCAATGGAGACTTGTGTGCATTACACCTCTTTTGAGCATGGAATCCCCCTCCCTCTTTGAATCTCTCTCTCTGACTTTCTGATCTTGTCATCAGATTTAAGGACTCTTGTGCTTACAATAATCTCTTTATCTTAAGGGCAACAAATTTTGAGATGTAATTAACATCTGCAAAATCTCTCCACAACAGTGCATAGATGGTCAAATAACCGAGAGAAGCCACGTGTTCACCATGGGCTGGGCGCATCAGAGGCCGACTTAGAATTTCACCTGCCAAAGCTCCATTTTTGTTTGATTGTTTTGTTGTTGTTGTTGTTGTTGTTGGTTTGTTTTTTGTGGTATTGGGGATTGAACCTAGCATGTTCTACTACTGAGCTACACTCCCAGCCCAGTTTTTTTTTTATTTTGAAACAGGGCCTCACTATGTTGCTGAGGGTCTCACTAAGTTTCTGGGGCTGGCCTCGAACCTGTAATCCTCTTGTTTTAGCCTCCCAAATACTGAGATCACAGGCATATGCCACGGCACCCAGCATACATTTTTTTTTTAAATAACAGAAAACAAAGCCTAGATATTTTCAGAGGCCAGAAGTTTAGTATAAAAGAAAAGGATTACTTGTGCTATTGGGAGATACCACACTTAGAGAAAGGGTGCCCCATTGGGCACCTAGCCGGAATCAGAGATCTGATTGTGGACAGACCTTCCATTGTGAGCTGAGGAAGTAATCTTGCTTGAAGAGGCAGACTAAGGAGCGGGAAAAGGGGGCTTATACACTTCACCATCCTTAGTTACCTGCAGATAGACCTGAGTTGAAGTTAGTCTCTTGTATGACCTGATTCAACAACTCTCTTCTCTGTGCCTCAGTGTACCACTTAGAATGGGCTAATATTCAGGATTGCTGTAACGATTAAGCAGTGGTGAATGGACATTCAGTTGTTAGCCCTGTTCAGGCAGACAGTGGGCATTCAATAAATATCGCTTCCAGTGCCCTTTTCTGAGATGGAGTCGTCAAGAGAAATTGGGTGCTAAGGCCTGGGTTTGATGCGGGCTTTCTGGACATGGTGACCTTCTGTCTTGTCCGTGAAAGGTGCCTAACAGGCACAGAAAAAGGAATAAGGGCCTCCAGAGGCTTGGGAATTTTGCTTTGAGCTCCCATGCCCCCGCCCCCGCCCACACAATTCCTCTGGAGTGTTGCTTTATCTAAGAAACTTCTGCACTGGACTCTGAATGCAGCCACATTGCCCCAGGATGTGACCTAGAGGTCTTGTCATGTACCGGTCGCAGGCACACCCCATTCCTGTGTGCTTCCCCTCTGTTCTAGCCACACACCCCCTGCCCCATGCTGCGTGGGCCAGGGCTGGAGGAAGCAAGCAAGGCATCTAAGGTGTGCTGTTTAAGGTGACACCTCTCTCAGGTGCATGCTTGTACCTATCGGTGCTTGCTGGGGCCTGAGCTTGGGGACACCTTAAATGTTCCTCCTAGGTGTCCTGCTGACCTTGGCCCCCAAGCAGATTCTGCTGGGGATATCACGCACCTGCATCATAGAGATCTGGCACCATGTGTCACCCTGTGCCAGGTACCCACAACTGCTCAATACCTGAATTCCTCTTAGGCCATCTGGGCCCACCAACAATCTGATGGCTCCACTTAAAGGCAGGGAAAGTCCGGGAGCCAGGAGGGATCATGTTTGGCTTAAGGAGGATGATGGTGATGGAGCGCTGAGCTCCTGGGAGTCATAACAGAAGAGCAGGAGCCTGTCCTGGAGAGATCGTCCCATCCTGTAAGTTGGCGACCTGATAAGGAGGTGATACACAATCGGTGAATTCCATAAAGACCCCGTGAGCAAACTCCACAGTCCCCTTCTTCCTCTGCCTCGTGCTGAAAGATCCCCAGAGAAAGATTACAGATGTTGCTTTTATTTTCTTCTTTTTCTTACTCCTCCCCCCACCCTTTTCTCTCTGCACCCGCAACGCCTCGCACTTCAAGCTAAATATAATGCATCTGATTTCCCACCATCCATACTAATCAGGTTTGAAAGTTGTCTTGCGAGGCTTTAAAAAGCTAGCCAAGAGCAGTGCGATGGCTCCACGAGGGTGTCTGCAATCAAGATGATTACATGGGACAATAAATCGTAATTTATATTGCCGAAAATGTCATTTGCAAAACACTCCGACAATGCTTCCCTTTCAGCCCATTTTCCTGTGTATGGGGTAAGTGCTGCCCTTCCGCGGCACTTCCCTTTTATTTTCTTTCTTTCTTTTCTTTCTTCTGAGTGCTCTGGATAGCATGGAAGCAATCGCAGTTCCCAGGGAGGCATGGGGAGTTTCAACAACACGGCTGACAGGCGTGAAAGCCCCACGTTGAACAGACTGAGCAGAGGAGAGAGTGCAAAGACACTCTGTGTTTAGGATACGCGCACACCTGCGGGCAGGCACACACACATACACACAAACACACACACACATGCACACACACATAAACACACACACACATAAACACATACACACCCACGCACACACACATAAACACATACACACATGCACACACACATAAACACATACACACACCTACGCACACGCACATAAACACATATACACATGCACACACACAAACACATACACACACATAAACACACACATAAACACATACACACACACATAAACACACACACACACACACACACACACACACACACACACGTACATACTGTACTTCTCCTATTGAAATAGATCTTCAAGGCAGACACGGAAAACCAAAACCCTAAACACTTTTTTTTTTTCTTTTTTGGTCCTGGGGATTGAACTCAGAAGCATTCCACCTCTGAGCTATACCACTGGCCCTATTTTACTTTTTATTTTGAAACAGGGTCTTGCTAAGTTGCTGAGGCTGATGTCAGACCTGACATCATCTGTCTCAGCCTCCCACGTACTGGAATCACAGGTGTGGCTCACTGCGCCCGGCACCAAAGGAGTTTAAGAGGCCATCGCTCTTCTGCGTTGGAGTTGAATAAAGTATAGTAAATTATGCAAGATAATTGATTAGTGATCTGATTCTTTAATATCCCAGGGCATACTTGGAAGGCTAAGACAGAAGGATCACAGGTTTGTGGCCAACCTCATCTATTTAGTGAGCACCTATGCAACTTAGTGAGACCTTGTTTCAAAATAAACAATAAAATAGGGCTGGGGATGTAGTGCAGAGGTAGAATGCCCTTGGGTTCAATCCCCAGTACCAAAAAATAACAACAACAAAACAAAGACACACACACACATACACACACAAACACAAACACACACACGTGGCTTGAAGCAACATACGTTTATTATGTTATAGTCCTAGACACCACAAGTTCAAAATCAGTCTCACAGGGTGAGTGTGTCAGAAGGGCTGGATCCTTCTGGGACATTCAGTTTCCTGGCTATTTCTAGCTTCTGCAGACTGACTTCTAGCCTTGACTGGCAGCCCCTTCCTCCATCTTCAGCATCTTGTGGGGACTTAGGACTCTGTCCACTGCAACTGCTCAACCTGTGTTTCAGGCGCCCTCATCCAGAAAGCTGGGGTAGTAGTAACCTAATTCACCCCTAATTGTGTCCTCCTAGCTGGCAGATATTAAGTCCACAAATGGCAGCAGTTAATATGTGTGGTTGGGTATAAAAATGGTCACCAATTTTTGTTCTCCCCTTATAGAGTACCCTGTACTGGAAGTTGTGGCTCTTCCTCTCCAAAGACTTACCTTGGTATCTGTGTGCCTCCTGAGACTTACTTCCACCAGCCGGGCATTTATAATCACGATGCAGGTGCTTGCCTGGGTGCTATGCCCGGAGCCCTTCCATTCCTCCTGGTGGTTGGGAGCCACACAGCCGTGCTACCACAGGGCCCCAGCCCAGAGCCAGCAGCAGGCCCTGGAGGCAGAGCTGGCGGCAGACACCTGCCTGGCTGAGCCCAGCTCGAACTGCTGATCTGCACACTCCTGTTCTAAAAATACATAGCTGTTGTTCTCAGCCCTTGTCTTGGGGACAGTTCGTTGCATGGTAAAAATGAACAGGGGCATTGCTTACGAATTCGACGCTTTGCAAGGTGCATGAAGGTGTGTGATGTGTTATAGTTTTCTTTTCCTCTGCTGCAGGCCTGGTACATAGAAGTCAGTGAGTTGGGAGGGGACCCCTGCTGATGCCCAAGCACTGAAGCCCCAACTTTCCATGGAGGAAGTTAGGGGTTTCGATGTACCAAAAATTGGAGGTTCCTGGAACGTCTCGTCCCTGTCTTATAGAATTGGGTAGTAGACAGTATTTGTGTGTGTGTGTGTGTGTGTGTGTGTGTGTGTGTGTGTGTGTGTGTGTGGTACTGGGGATGGAACCCAGGGGTCTTCTACCTCCGAGCTACACCCCCAGACTTATTTTATTTTTTATTTGGAAACAAAGTCTCACTAAGTTGCTGAGGCTGGCCACAAACCTGCGATCCTCCTGTCTCAGCCTCCCAAGTGCTGGGATTACAAGCTTGTGCCATCATGCCCGGCGATAGTTAAGTATTAAGACACAGGGGACTCAGAGTCTGAGACTGTCCCCAGGCCTGTGTCAAGAAAGGACATATTTCCTTCACTAATTCTCCATCATGTCCCTGTCACTCTGAAGTACATTATGATGTGAGACTACAATGCACCAATAAAAGTATATTAAAAAAAGAAAAGAAGCCGGGCGTGGTAGCACACGCTTGTAATCCCAGTACTTTGGGAGGCGGAGACCGGAGGATCCAGGTTTGCAGCCAGCCTCAGCTCTCTCTCTCTCTCTCTCTCTCTCTCTCTCTCCCTCCCTCCCTCCCTCTCTCTCTCTACTTAGTGAGGCCCTCCGCAACTTCATGAGACCTGGTTTCAAAATAAAGTATGAAAAATAGGGCCGGGGGTGTAGCGCGGAGGTAGAACGCCCCTGGGTTCAATCCCCGGTACCGCAAAAAAAATAAAAAAAAGAAAAGAAAAAAGATGTATTTCTCCTAAGTAGCCCATTTCTTTTAAAATGTGAACCTCCTATCTGCGAGTTTCCGTTTTCCCCCTCTGGCCACTAGGGAGCTCAAAAATAAATTTTTATCACCTTTCTCTTTGCCTCCATCAGTCGTCCTACCCTTTATTTTTGTTCTCCTCCTTCCTCTTTTAGTTTTGATTTTTTCCCCCTCATTCTTTTTTTTTTTTTTTTTTTTTTGCGGTACCGGGGATTGAACCCAGGGGCGTTCTACCTCTGCGCTACGCCCCCGGCCCTATTTTTTATACTTTATTTTGAAACCGGATCTCACGAAGTTGCGGAGGGCCTCACTAAGTAGAGAGAGAGAGAGAGAGAGAGAGCGAGAGAGCTGAGGCTGGCCGCCAACCCGGATCCTCTGGTCTCCGCCTCCCAATGTGCTGGTATTACAAGCGTGCGCCACCA
>PVJS01014722.1:0-39972 GCA_004027185.1 Glis glis | reverse complement strand
AGATAGAGAGAGAAAGAGACAGGAGAGAGAGAGAGAGAGAGAGAGAGAGAGAGAGAGCTGAGGCTGGCCGCGAACCTGGATCCTCCGGTCTCCGCCTCCCAAAGTACTGGGATTACAAGCGTGCGCCACCACGCCTGGCCAAAGGCTCCTTTCTCCCCGCTTCCTGATCAACAATAATCTTTTTTCTTTTTGGTAGTTGCCATCCTACCAGTACTAGATAATATAGCTCATTGCAGTTTTGATTTGCCTTTCTCTAATAATTAGTCATTTTGAGCATTTTTTTTCATGTAACTTTTAGCTATTTGTATGTCTTTTTGGAAAAAAAAATATCTATTCCTGGTCTTTGTCCATCTTTTGTACTTTTATTGGTGCAATGCAATTATACATCATGATGAGATTCAATGTGATATGAACATACATGCACATGTCACTTGGTATATTTCCCTCTATTCTTTGTCCATTGTTACATCTGGTCATTTGTTTTCTTGCTGCTAAGTTGTTTGAGTTCCATTTGTATTTTGTATTAGTCCCTTATCAAATGTATGCTTTGCAAATATTTCCTCCCATTCTGTGAGCTGTCTCTTCATTCTGTTGATGGTTTTCCTTTCAGTGCAGAAGCTTTTTAGTTTGTTGTAATTCCATTTGTCTATTTTTGCTTCTGTTGCCTGTGCTTTTGATAATTATACTTGAACTTTGAATCTTGAGTAAATTACTGAAAGGAACAAGCAAGTTTCTGATTGTTTTGCAGAGGCTCTGGTGGAGATGGGAATGTGCAGGGGTGGCTGCAGGTGTCTAGTTCTGGGGGCACCGTGGCTGCATCTTGAGTATTGCCTGGCTGTGGGAGGATCTCAGTTATTCTCATCTCTTTGAGCTTCTGTCTGAGTCTCTATAATTGTCTCAATATTCATGATCCTCTGAAGCTCCCCAAATTCCTTCCAATAAATAACCTTGTTTTTTGTTTCTAGGGTGGGTAATATTTTTTATTGTCACAATGAAAAAAAAACTTGAATGTATAGGTTTTCCCCATAGAATTCTCAATTGGATGGACCATGATAAAGGGCTCTATTTTAATTACGGTAACTTAAGTCCCAGATTTGTCATTAAATTTTTTGTCATGTTCTCAGAATCTAATAATAGCCATCCTTCCAATACAGGAAAAGGAGGTGAATTTTTGAAATATACTATCAGTATCTGTAACTTTGTAATGGGTATAGCCATAAAGAAATATAGGTCAACAGGTAGTATTCCGTTCAGCCTGCCTCAAACCACTTATGAACACTTATTTATGTTCAGCATTGGGATTAAAATGAACCAAGTGGCTCAGCTCGTGCATGCACGCGCATGTGCGCACGCTCTCTCTCCCTGTCTCTCTCTCTCTCTCCTTAGTGAGGCCTTCCGCAACTACGTAAGACCCGATCTCAAAATAAAGTATAAAAAAAAAAATAGGGCCGGGGGTGTAGCGCGGAGGTAGAACACCCCTGCGTTCAATCCCCGGTACCGCAAAAAAAAAAAAAAATGAACCAAGTGTTACACTTTTCCACATGAAATTTAGGGTTCAGAATACAGACGTATACTATAATACAACATAACTTTATTTATTTACTTGTTTTTTGGCACTGCAGATTGAAGATATCAAGATATAACCCAGCCCCTTTATTTATTTTTTTTTTGAAACTGGGTCTTGCTAAGTTGTTGAGGTTGACCTCAAACCTGCAATTCTCTGTCTCAACCTCCCAGGTACTGGGATTATTTATAGGTGTGTGCCACCACATCTGGCACCATAACAGAATTTTTAAAAAGTAAGACATTGTATAGCTGTTGTGAAGGGGATAAACTTCTGAGATAATGTCAAAGAAGAAACAGAAAGTGACTCCTGTCCAAATTAGAAGTGGTAGAGGATACTCAAAGAGGTGACAATCGCCTTCACACAGCCTACAAGCAGAAGTAGTAAGATTGTGGGTCAGGAAGAAAATGCTAAACATTTAAGGGTTTGCATATATACTTTTATCTCAGAAGCTATATAAAGCAGACCAAGATGCCTGGAGTCACTGGATAGGATTGTATTCGCAGGCAGCAGGCATAAAGGAATAAGGAGACACAAAAGGCCACCAGCACCGTACTGAATAGTTTCTCAGTAGTGGCTCTGTTTTAGCAATCATTTTTCTGCTCACCATAAGCATCATTTCCCTAGTGCTCTGCTCTTGATTAAGAAGCAGGAGCCCGGACCCCAGGGGACGGTCAGATGGCCTGCTTTTCACCAGGGCTGGGGGAGCCCTTGCTACTTGTTTGTTTCCGTATAGGAGACTATGCTGACTGCAAAATACATTTTAGGAATAAAAGTTGAAGCCGAAGGAAGAAAAATACTGGAATTGTGAAAGCGATCGCCAGATTTCTTAAACCTGTGATATACTCAAAATCCTTATTGAGATTTCTTTCATATTCAATGATATTTGCTGTTGTTGTTGTTGTTGTTACTGGTGATTGAACCCAGGGGTATTCTACTTCCAAGCTACACCATAAGCCCTTCTTATTTTATTTTGAAACAGGTCTTGCTATGCTGCTGAGGGTCTCACTGAATTGCTGAGGTTGGCCTCGAACCTGCGATCCTCCTGTATCAGCCTCCCAAGTACTGAGATTACAGACATGCACAACAGTACCTGACTGATGTTTGCTTTTTAAATAGTTTCTCTGTGCTGCAAAATTTTAGTCCACATTTGAGAAGTCATTTGAAGCTATAGGAAAGAGTATTAGGTAGATAAACAGAGAGCTATCTACATATATATATATACTGGTGCAATGAAACCATTTTGCTTGAGATGTAATTAAAACCTTTTAGTGAGATGGGTGTGGTGGAGAACAACTGTAATCCCAGTACTTGGGAGGCTGAGACAGGAAGATTGCAGATTCTCAGCCAGCCTCAGCAATTTAGCCAGACTGCTAGCAATTTATTGAGACTCTGTTTCCAAATAAAAAATAAAATAGGGCCGGGGGTGTAGCTCAGAGGTAGAATGCCCCTGGGTTCAATCCCCAGCAACGAACACACACACACACACACACACACACACACAAACAACAACTCAACTTTTCTAACTAAACTCAGATTAGTCTGAGTTTTCCTGAAATGTATTCACCTTGTTCCAGGAGACAATGGAATCTAATAAATAAGACTAGAGAGATAATTTTTAAAGGACATTATAAATGAACGATTTGAATGTTTCTAAAGCAACAAATTCCATAAAGATGATAGTAATAAATTTATTAAAATCCATGATATGCTATTACATACTATATAAATTTATTAAAGTATTTGACCTAAGCTGGGGATGGTAGTGCATGCTTATAATCCAAGTACTTGGGAGACTGAGACAAGTTTGAGGCCAGCCTCAGCAACTTAGCAAGACCCTCAACAACTTAGTGAGACCCTGCTTCAAAATCGAAATAAATAAATAAATAAGGCTAGGCTGTAGCTCAGAGGTAGAATGGCCCTGGGTTCAATCCCCAGTTTAAAAAAAAAAAAAAAAAGCATGCCGGGCCGTGGTGGCGCACGCTTGTAATCCCAGTACTTTGGGAGGCGGAGACCGTAGGATCTGGGTTCGCAGCCAACCTCAGCGCGCATGCGCGCGCGCACGATCGATCGATCGATCGATCTATCTCTCTCCTCTTTCTCTGTCTCTCTGTCTCTCTCTCTTTCTCTCTCTGTCTCTACCTAGTGAGGCCCTCTGCAACTTCGTGAGACCCAGTTTCAAAAATAAAGCATAAAAAAAATAGGGCCGGGGGTGTAGCGCGGAGGTAGAATGCCCCTGGGTTCAATCCCCGATACCACAAAAAAAAAAAAAAGCATGACCTAAAGATTTCTGAATGTAATACTTTATTAGCCTGGTTTGAATTATACCATATGATTTATATTAGAAAATTGGTATTTGTTTTAAATTAGTATAAATTTTGTGTTTTCCTAATAATTTACAATAACCTCCTACTGGGTAACACAAATTAATATTGCATTATGTCTTCTATATGTATTTATGTCCTTATTTGTTCTTCAAAGATTTCCTGGAACACATTCTAGCTACTTATGAGTTTCAAGTCATCTGATTGCTGTTGTTGTCACAATGAAATTAGACTTTCTAGCCGGGCGTGGTGGTGCACGCTTGTAATCCCAGTACTTTGGGAGGCGGAGACCGGAGGATCCGGGTTCGTGGCCAGCCTCAGCTCTCTCTCTCTCTCTCTGTGTCTCTCTCTTTCTCTGTCTCTACTTAGTGAGGCCCTCTGCAACTTCGTGAGACCCGGTCTCAAAATAAAGTATAAAAAAAATAGGGCCGGGGTGTAGCGCGGAGGTAGAATGCCCCTGCGTTCAATCCCCGGTACCGCAAAAAAAAAAAAGAAAGAAATTAGACTTTCTGTGGAAAAAGTTAAGCAACACCTTTCTAAGTGGCATGTATCAACCAAACTACCAGCAAATATCTGATTTCTAAAATTTTCAATGATTATGATCAGTTAGACCAGATGTGAGGAAAAAAGAAGAGCTTGCTTTTTCAAGTGAAGATTGAACTCCAACACTTTCAAGAAAAAAATAATCTTGCTTTCACTTGTACGATGAACACATTTGCGATATAAGACACAGATGGAGAGAAAATAAGAAATACCAGAATGTCATTCTGAGCTGTCCTTTTTGAGCCAAGACCACACGGCAGCCTGTTTTAGAGCATAAATGTGAAATTTTAAAAAACACGTATTATTGATTTTTGGCAGGCAAGAAAATTGAAATTTAATTATCCTCATATATTTACTTTTTTGTATTGGATTTCTTTTTATTATGAAAATGAGAGTAATTCAAGAGAGGCCTGGAGCAGCTGATGTCCCTGCCTAGTAACTGTCAGTCACAATGGTGGGCACAGGTTGTAGCTCCAGTCTCCACCTACATGATGCATAAGCAAATTTCTCTGATACTATGCATCCTCTGGAGAGTTTCTCATTTGCTACACTCCCAGAGCACTTTAAATCACCCCTCAAATCATGTTATAAATATCTGAAAAATGCGGGGTCTGGGGGAAGCTTACCAAATGCTGTGTGTATCCATGTTCCTATCACTCTGAACTTCAATACATGATTACAATTCACCCATAAAAGTATATTTAAAAATATCTGACAAAGGAACATGTCTATACTACATTCTTATTGCTTGAGTAACAAATTACTATCAACTCAGTGTAATAAAACAACAAAAGCTTATTATCTTACAGTTCTGGGAGTCAGGAGTCTGAAATGGGTTTTACAGTACCAGAACCAAGCTGCTAATGACTACCTACATTCCTTGGCTGATGACCCCTTTCTTCATCTTAAAAGTCAGTGGTAGTGTAGCATCTTAAAATCTTTCTCTCTCTCACTCTCTCTCATACACACACACACACACACACACACACACACACACACACACAATTATGTGTCAACATGTCTTCTTTAAATCTGACACTCCTGCCTTCTTAATAAGGCCCCTGTGAATAAAGAGAATTGAGCCTATACAGATAATGTGGGAGTTATCATCAATAGTAATTGATAAATAAGAAGGTTCTATATAAATTTTCCTTCAGCAATTTTAAATATAGTCGCATGTGTTTATGTTTTATAATATGTATTTTCTTTTTTATGAATTGTATTTTTATATCATCTGCTAATTTTTCTAATAAGTATTTGTATGAGAAATTTGAATATGAAGAAAATAATCCTTGTAGTGTCACATGCATTACATTGTTACAATATTTTTTCCAGCCTATAAATTGTCTTTTTATATTACCTCAGGGATTCTTCCTGGTTGATGTGTTATAGTTTGTCCATCCATTCACTCATTCACTCGATAAAGTTCATTCACTCAATAAAGGAGGAGAAATGAACAGTCTGAAGAGCACATGTTGAAAGAAGGTGAAGGCAAGTAAAAAGTTAGTTAAGGATAAGAAGTATATATATAATCTCATTTCATCCTACAACAACCTACAAGTGCAGACAAAAGCTTTTCAATTTTGCAGCTTAATAAATGGAGGCTCAGAGTTTAAGTAATGTCACTGGGATTTAAAACAATATCTGAATAGCTTAAAAAGCTCTTTCATTAAGCCATGCTGCCAAATGTGGTGATATTGCTGCAAATCTGTTCAATATTATCCTTTGAGCCATTTTTATCCTACATAATCCAATTTAGTTGACCTGTCATGTTTCATGAATAGTGAAAGAATTGACCTATGAAAATACATAGTATGAAGTAAGCAACCTTATATTTTAGATAAAATATACATACACATATATATACATGTTTTCTGACCTTCATTTGACATATATTAGGTGACAACCCACCAAATGTTGAGTATACAAGCATAAGGTATTTGGAAATGATTGATTAAATTAAATTCACATAATAGATATTACAAAATTATGGATTAAGTATACTTTGGGCAATGCAATGTAAATTTAGAAAATATTTTTCCACAAAACAAACAAATCTAAGGACAAAGTTTTACATTATGCATGTATATTAAAAATGAATACTAATAAATTTGCTTATTAATATGGCAAATTCATGAGGCTTCCAAAATTCTATTTGTAGTAGGGCCTGGGCACCACTCATAGTGAACCATGAACTTAACCTGAGTGGTAGCCCAATCTCAGCTCCCGGAAAGAATACTATAGTTTTATTAAAAAAATCAGCATAGCCTCTAGCACTTAATATGAGATATTAGCTAGTCAAATAGCTATTTCAAACTTATAAGAAATAAGATTCAGAAGTTTAGTTCACTTAGAATATGTAACAGTATGCACTCGTGGTCTTTTCCTAGGGTTATACTATCTTTCTTGTGAATTTAATATAGCCCCAAAGGAACTCAATTATTACATACTGCCTGGAATGCAACTGTGGCCCTCTATAGTTAGTGATATCATATTACAGAAATGAGAAGCAGAAAGTGAAAAGTATTCTTAATGTCTTGGAAAAAATTGTGTATGCCAAAAAGTGAGAAATAAAATCTGGAAATTCAGAAGCTTGACATTGGTGAAGATTCTAGTTAGCCAGTGTCTTTGGGGAATGCTAAGATATGCCCTCTAAATATAAGATAAGATATTATACTTTGTACCTCCTGTCACTAAGCGAGAACATGTTGGGTGGCCCAGGAGGTTCCAACTAACCTTGTATGTAGTATCAACTAAAACTTCAATATTCATAAAAGAGAGAATAAATTTGAATTTTAAAATTTCCAAATTTTGAGACTCTAAATATTAATCCCATTGGCTCCCTCTTGAAAAACAAGATAAATGAAGCTATAAGTGAGAAGCATATTGGAGCCATGAAAGGAAAGTTTAAGAGAGAATCCTGGGAATTATAATAGAAAGACAGGCACAGATAAATAAAATAATTACAAAACATGAATAAGGGGTCAGTTCATATAAAAAAAAGGAAATTTTATCCAGGATGGTTACATTATCACCTCCATAACACTCAACAGATTCATAGGAAGAGAAGAAACATACAATCAAAACTATCCATGATGGATACTGGCCAGGTGACACAAGGGCAGATGTTAAGGAAAATGAGGGAAGGAGAGTGGAGTTGGAGTGATTTGTGTTCAACTTAACTGTACATCAAATTAGTACCATAACTTCCCAGGGGAGAAAATCACATGGCTTTTGAGCACAATGCTGGATATCTTTAATGGAAATTTATTTAAGGGTAAGAAAGAATTTCAAGGAATTCTGAAACCTCTCTGTAGCTTTATTATCAGTAAAAGGACTGGTAAGTTTCTTAAAAAAATAGTTTTGTGATTTTATAACAATTATTATATTCAAGTTGCAGGCCAAAGCAAATGGTGATTATTGTTAATTGTGACTAAGATTGTTCATGTTAAGAATAAAGATGTGACGTTATAAAAACAAGGAATATAAGTAATAATTCTGCTTTGTTTAATTTGGATTAGACATATCAAATCAGTATGAATTTAGGGTTTTTAAGCCCCTGAATAATCCAGACACTCCACCAGTAATAAATACTCCTAAAACTCAGAAACTCAGACATTGGTTTCTCACATACTCTGTTAAAATAAACCAGGACTCTTGGACACATTCCAAGATTACAATCGAGAAAACACAAAATGAGCCTAGGACTTTTGTTCAAGGAAAAAGCAAGGATGCCTAATGGAGAAGGTTGTCAAAAGGAAAGAAAACTCAGTTGGAAAGGGCGTCCACTGGCCAAGCTTTGATAATTAAAGCATTGCAAGCAACAGCACTTGAAAGTGAAACACTGATAAATAAAAATCAATGAATCTATAAAGACAGTAAAAAAACAAAAAGGGAAGATATGAAAAAAAAAATTTATATAGCAACAGAATAGATCACAAAGGTAGTTATATTGCTTTATATATGTTGAATAAATGTGAACTATTTTACTGCCTATATTCAGGAAATGTGGTCTCTAAAATACATTTATCAATTTTATGATTTGTATGAGAAACTTTACTTGTTATATGTTTTACTTCACCCAAAATGAAAGATTATAAACCTTAATATCTAAATTATAAGATGTTTACATACAATTATAGGATAAGTTTACAATTAGTTATATATTTCCTACTGGTACAAATACTGGTTCCTAAAATCCCACTAATATATAGGAAGATGAATTAAATGCATGTAACTTAGTGAAGTATTTTCAATCGAAATTACAAACTAATAAAATTAGAATACCTTAATTATAAATTGATTTTATAATAATGGTTAAAATCACTTTATTAAATAATTTAATGTAAAACTAAGGTAAATCAATATTCTATCATACCAGAAATATATATATATTTGTATATATATATATATATATATATATATATATATATATATAAATTAAACTTCTATTGGTGCATTATAGTCTCACATCATAATGTAGTTCATAGTGATAGTGACATCCATGCACACGGCACTTGGTGAGTTTTCTCCTGGCTTCCTCCACACTCCCCCTTTCCCCTACAAAATATTGAGATTGGCATTGGTATTCTCACATATATATATATACATAATTCCAGTGGAAATGTTTCCTTCATTAATTGTCCCCACCCCACCCACCTCAAGACAACCTCCCTCCCTCCACTGGAGTTTCTCCTCCATTATCTAAAGTCCCTCTTATATCCCAGTTACTTCCTAGCTTTTGCATAAGAAAGAAATACATTTTCTAAAATGGGTATATGATATATCCCTTCAAAATAGATTCCAAAAGAAAGTTTTCAAAGATTTTTCATTCTTGCTGAATTTGCTTATTTCTAATAAATAATACAACCAGAGATCCTTCAATTCATGAGCAAATTAAGAAGTTCTTTTATTCTGGTTTGAAGAGATCATAAATCCAGTGCACTGGCATGAAAGAAAGCATGAGTGTCCACAGAGTTTATTTAGCTGTAAAAGTCAAGATGATGGTCTTTAAATAATTTATGTGGCTGGGTGGTCGCTTAGGAAGCTGCAAATATGCCATTTGCAATCTTTGCTAAGAGACTGCACAGTTTCTCCATGAAAATGCCTTGATTTCCTGTGAGAATTGCCCTTTTTTTTAATAACATTGTTTTCTGATTGTGATATTTTGATAAAATTCCTGTTTCAGTAATTGCCTATAAAAGCAAAAAAATCCATATTTATACCTATAAGTTTATGAAATCCAATTATTCAAAAGTTATGACTGTTCTTTCCCCATGATTTATAAAGCCCGGTTAGGAGAACCAGAAGAGATGACAGGAAGAGGTTCTTTGTTATAGTTACATGCCAAATGAAAGCAAATTTTCAGCAATTCCAAATACATGAGGCAAAGCGGACAGGGGAGAGGGATAATTGAAAACACTCCCCTTAGGAATTTAGACATGGTGCTGCATGTAATAATATTTCAATTCCAAAGCATGTGGAAGACCTAATGAAGAGAAAAATAAGCCAGACCTAACAGTCTATGACCTGTTTCAGAATGCAAAAAGAAGAGCAGGAAGTGTGTGTATTGTGGGAAGGAGAATTTCTTCAATAACCTCTCTGGAATTATTGTCTCTCCTGTATAGATAATTTGCAGGTTTTTGAACAATGTCTTATAATGCATGGACCTAATAAGTAAAAGTAGATGTGGCTAAACAGAATAAAGGATGCTCAAGTATCACCAAAGTGCCCTTCTAAACATATAAAACTGTTTTCTTTCAGACAAAGGAGGAACATTTTTAAGCAACTTATTAAATATTTCAATTTCCCTAAGGATATAAATTGATTTTCTTTGCTGGTAGAGTGTCCTTTAGGATACAATCAAGTTTTCCATTTAGTGTTTCTCATTTGGGAAATTTACTGATTTATTTCTTGGTCATAGATTAAATCTGTCCTTTGTTCCAGACATCACACTAGGAGTAGAGGACAGACTAAGGAGCATGGCAAAAAAAAAAAAAACTTACCTAAATGAAGTAAAATTTTTGGAGCTAGGTGTGGTGGTGCATGCCTTTAATCCCATTACTTGGAAGCCTGAGACAGGAAGATTGCAGGTTTGAGACCAGCTTCAGCAGTAGCAAGACTCTCAGCAACCCAGCAAGACCCTATTTCAAAATAAAAAAATAAAAAGATCTGGGGATGTAGTTCAGAGGTAGAATTCCCCTAGGTTCAATTATCAGTACTGTACAATACATACATACATACATACATACATACATACATACAGTGGGCTTGTTGTGAGAAGGAAGAAGACAAATGATTAAAATAAATATGTAAATATATAATATAATCTTAGACTGGGAGTAAGTGCAGCAAATGAAATAGAAAAGATGTAGTAATAGGTAGTAACTGGTCTGGCTGACTGATAAATATTTACAGGGGGGACTTTTTTGTAGAAGAGAAATTTAAGTGGGACCCAAATAATAACTGGATTCGACAAGCTCTGTGAAGGAAGAGTGAGGAGTACTCCTCTAAGGAACGTGCCCAAGACCAACCATGTGGTAGAACAAAGCCTTAACTGAAACTCGGGCTTTCTCACCACAAGGTTCCTCCCTTTGGCACAAAATATTTTATGAAAATTCAATTCAAAAATTTCAGGTTCCTCTTCCTCCCCTGCCTTTTCACCTCTCAGTGTTGGAATGGCCCAAGACTATATCTTTGAAATGTCTCTTCTCCACCTGTGCTAAGCTTGTGCTGTTTGCAATCATGTTTCATCTCATGCTTCAAATTCCACCTGTAGACTCATGACTCCACACAGGACTCCATCTCTCCAGTCTTGACCTCTGTCTGATCTTCAGACTTATAGTGCTGATTGCTTACTCAATAAAGACAATATATAATAGGCATATCAAACTTAACTGTCACGAAATGAAAGACTGGTAGTCCTCTTCCAAGGCAACTCTATCTCAGTTAAATACAATTGTTTTCTCCCATTGACTAAAATAAAACAATTTGGAGTCACATTTTGCTTCTTTCTCAAATTCATAAGCAAATCCCTTTAGCTATATTTTCAAAATATGTCCACAATATGTTACTTAATAACCAGGTAATTTCTTACCAAACATATTTTCCAATTTCAGTTGGGTGTATTCTGCAATAACATACTGTTGATTTTCTAGTTCAGAATTTGCATTTGTTTTCTTTCTATCAGTTCTATTTTTCTTTTAAATGTGCTTAAATATTTCTATTACTTACATATTTCTTGATCACCTCTATAATTGCCTTTTCTTTCTTGTTAGTATTTTACACAGTGGTTCCTAATTCATTTATATTATTTCTTTCAGCACTTAGTGGTATAAATATGACACTTAATTTCTATTGACAATTACTCACGTTGCCTTGGCAACTGTGTTTTCTCATTTTTGATTGTGAACTGGTTGCTTTATTTTAATGTCTGGCAATCCTGTGACCCTCAATTAGGAAAAGAATTCCTGCAAGGACAAGCCATCTTCTCCTGGTGGCTGGGAAGGATCACTCCCATGGGGTTCTTTTACCCTTCTTGAGATGAATGGTACCCCAAGCCTCAGCGATTCCACCTTGATTCTGTCCAAAGTTCAGTATGCAAATAGCTTTTATGCTGCTAATATCCACTTTGCCTCTACTTGCTGCTAGCATCTGTAGCAATAGTTTGTTTTGTTGTTTGCTTCTGTGTCTGGGGAGGAGTTATCCTTGAAGACCATGGCTACCTCACATAATACCAGCACTGCCTCTAATTGTGTGTCATGTCCATCATTTAATTGTTTTGAAATTAAAGGGGTTTTCATGTGACCAATCTGCTATAATAGTTGCCAAGGGGAAAAGGCTATTTTTATATTTTAATTTTGAAATTTGTATAAAAACCCTTCTATAATTGTTTTTTGTATAATTTTATTGGTGCATTGTATCTTTTCTTCCTTTTGTTTTCTCAGGTTTTACCTTTTTTTTTTTTTGCGGTACTGGGGATTGAACGCAGGGGCGTTCTACCTCCGCGCTACGCCCCCCGGCCCTATTTTTTATACTTTATTTTGAAACCGGGTCTCACGAAGTTGTGGAGGGCCTCACTAAGGAGAGAGAGAGAGAGACAGAGAGACAGAGAGAGAGACAGAGAGCTGAGGCTGGCCGCGAACCTGGATCCTCCGGTCTCCGCCTCCCAAAGTACTGGGATTACAAGCGTGCGACACCACACCCGGCTTCAGGTTTTACCTTTTTATGCTATGCTTTTAAGTACAGACAAGTTTATAATTGATAATATCATCCTTTAACATTATGCTTCTTTATATCATATTTAATCAGTTTGCCTTAAATTCTAGTGTGTGTGTGTGTGTGTTTGTGTGTGTGTGTGTGTGTGTGTGTGTGTGTATGATATTAGGGATTGAACCCAGGAGCATTCTACCTCTGAGCTACACCCACAGCCCATTTGATATTGAACAAGGTCTCACTAGGTTTCTGAGAGTCTCACTAGGTTGCTGAGGCTGTTCTAGAACCTGTGATCCTCCTGTCTCAGCCTCCCAAGTACTGGGGTGATAGGCGTGGCTCTTAAATTCTATTTTTATATAATGATACTTTTCTTCTGAGAGCCTTGTCTAAGGAATCATTTTACATCCTTTTATTGTCAGCCTCTTTGTATTGTTTTACAATGGATGTGGGTCTTTTAATCAGAAAATAATTGTGTTTTTACAATTCATATCTCATAATCTCTTACAATTAATGTTTATTTCATACATCTTTATTGTTGGTATTAGTATTAATATGTATTGTTCTTATCGTTGCAATCTTGAATATATGCCATGCTGCCTTTACTTCTCTATTGTTGAATTCATAAGCTTCTCTTCCCCACCAAAGTCATTATTAAATTACACCATCTGTTTCTAACCTCATCAATACCCTAAAATACCAAAGAAACTTAATGACTTTTTCATGTTTTCTGACTAATTTCAAACCCAGTACAGAAATATGTCACCTCCTTCCCTAACTTCTTCTTCCATCTTCTCCTAAACTTACACTTATGGGCATTTAACAACATTTGCCAGTTTTTCTACCACTTCTTCTTGTTTTCCCTACTTTTCTTCTGAATTCATTTCATTTTTTGTTGAAGAGCACTTTTAATAGGATATTTTCCCCTACACTCCACACAGCTAGTAAACTCCTTATCATGTTTTATTTATGCATATATTTATATTGCTTCTATTTTTGAGTAAAAGAAGAGCTGGTAGAAAATTCTAGGTTGTGATCAATTATCTCTTAGCAGTATTAAAACTAAGTTTTATTGCCTTTTGACTTTTTACAATTATAGATGAGGACTGCTATAATTCAGTATTCTTCTGTTGGTTAACCATTCTTTTTCCTTGATAGTTGAGCTTTTCTATTTTTTCTTGATATTCAGTAGCTTTATTAGAATGTATTGCTGTATTTTATTTTAATTTTTTCATTTATAACTTGTTAATTTAGTATTCTTGTCTCTCTTCAATTTTCTAAAACCTTAGCCATTATAACTGAATTGTATCTTTCCTCAATTACCTCCCAGTGTTGTTGTAAGAAATTCAGTTATAGTACACTGCTGAGTTTATTTCTATCTCTCTGTTCTTAAATTTCAGTTTTATATTTCAGTATACTAATTATATTTGGTTATGCCCAGATTTCTACAAAGTTTTTCTATTAAAATTAAATATTTAATTGACTTATTTTTATATTATCCTGTTATCAATTAATAATTACATATTTTTCTTCCAGAATTTGTTTGAGTCTGAGACTTCTAAATGCCCACTAACAGATTTTGAGTAAAAGTGAGATGTGCCACTTCCAAAAATAGTGCACAATTTTCCCATCCATGGTTCTCCATGCTCTTTCCACTTTCCACGGGCCTAGGTGGGTAAGAGCCACCTCTGAACCCAAGTACTAAAGATAAAAGAACCATTCGCAGGCCCAGGTCTTTGAACAATTTTACGTGTCAAATTAAATTCCAACTCTGCATTGTTATGCAAAAAAGAAATAAACTTCTTGTCTTTTAATTTAGTAAATCTTATCTTGAGACTCATCTTGAATTGAACTGTTGATCTTTTCCACAAGATCACCCCTCCTTGTGCAGTGTTTTGTGAGGTTATTTCAGCCCAAGGATCCTTACCTCAGAAATAGGTCATCCGAAAGTGTTCAGAACAGGAGATGGACCCGTGACTTTGCCAGGATCCAAGTTGTATTGTGCCTCTTTTTACTCTTTCTTCCACATATACACAGTTTATTTCTCTTAAAAATGGGCAAAATTTTACAAACTATATTATAAAGCTAGTCTGGTTGTGTGACCTAAGTGGCAGCTATACTGATTCTCTGTCTCTATTCAAGGATGAAATTCTAGACAGAACTCCTGCTTCTCGTCCCAGCAACTCTTGGGCCACAGTCATTATTTCCTGTTGGGACTTCCCAAATATTTCATGTCTGTGTATTTTTAACACTATAATAATTGTTTTATTGTTTCATAAATTATGTCTCTGTGTTTGTACAAGTGAGAACAGTAATCCTTCAATATTTAACCTAATAATGAATCCTAAAGAGTGAGATCCATGCAGAAGTATATACGCAAGAATACTTATTTTAGCACTTTTTATAAAAATGATAAATCAGAAATGAAATAAATCATTGACAAGAAATGTTTAAATAAGTAATGCTATTTCAAAGAAGATAACACTATGTAGTCAGTAAAAATAATTATGTGAAAGACTATTGACAAAACAGAACATATGCTAACTTTAAAATTTTTAAAGACCTCTTTTTGCTATAATTCCTGTAAGTATTTCTAAGTTTGCATGTTTTAGTGAGTGTGCATGCATATAACACATGTTAGAGTGTGTGTTCTTAATTTGCAGTTTCTAAAAAAATTGTGATAATGTCTTTTTATTTCAGAAAAGTGATCAAGTTTTGAATTTCTGAAGGTAATACCAGACTCTCACAGTGAAAATATTTGGCGATGACTTGCAATGTACTTAAAAACATATAATTAAGATGTCATTTAGCCGGGCGTGGTGGCGCACGCTTGTAATCCCAGTACTTTGGGAGGCGGAGACCGGAGGATCCGGGTTCGCGGCCAGCCTCAGCTCTCTCTCTCTCTCTCTCCCTGTCTTTTTCTCTCTCTCTTTCTTAGTGAGGCCTCCGCAACTTCATGAGACCTGGTTTCAAAATAAAGTATAAAAAAAATAGGGCCGGGGGTGTAGCACGGAGGTAGAACGCCCCGGGGTTCAATCCCCGGTACTGCAAAAAAAAAAAAAAATGTCATTTAGTTTGTGATCTGTTCACTCTACTATTTCTGGCATAAAAACAATACCTATTCTTATTTACAACACTCTAGGTCTCACATCTGGGCTGTTTAGTCTGCCGCTTACTCGGCCATTTGTTTGACAAACAGATGGATCTTCCATTATGCCCTAAGGACCAGAGAACTTGGGCTCTTTCTTTTTTCTTTTCTTTTCTTTTTTTTTTTTTTTTTTTTTTTTTTTTTTTTTTTTTTTTTTTTTTTTTTTTTTTTTTTGGTGTATGTGGTACTGGGGATTGAACCCAGGAGCATTCTACCTCTGAGTTACACTTTCAGCCATATTTTACTTTTTATTTTGAAACAGGGCCTCAGTAAGTTATGAGGGCTTCATTAAGTTGCTGAGGCTGGCCGTGAACCTGCAATCCTTCTGTCTCAGCTTCCCAAGTACTGGGTTTACAGGTGTGCACCACCATGCCCAGCAACTTGGGATCTTTCAAGTGAAGCAATAATGTTACCTTCCCCATAGTTCTATTAATAATCTGAAAGATCAGCAAATCAATGAAAGGTGTAAAGTATACTTACATTAGCAGAGGTATAAAAAAATCAATGAATGCACAAAAACAAACAAAAAAAGAAACAAGTTGATCAAAGAATCATTAGAGAGAAAATCTGTCAATATAAACAAATATTTTTCACAGAATTTTAAGAGAAATAGAGTTAAATGAGAAGAATGAATAGAAACATCATGAAAGAATGAGTTTCAAATCATTGCAAGATGTCTTTTTGATCATGTGTATGTCTAGAAAAAATTAATATAGAAATTTCTATTGTGACCTATGTCTTAAGAATATATATTTGAAACAAAATCTAAAGACCTTCCACAAGTAAGATAATAGTGAAATAGATTTCTTTTAAATCACTCTATATAACCTAGGCTCCTTAAGGACTAGGGAAATAACTATCATTTTTATTTATCAACATATCAACCTAGAGTTCTCTATTTTGTAAGTGATCATTAAATCATTGCTGAATTAAATAAGTAGATGTTTCCAGAAGTTAAAAAGTAGTAAAATATTATATAAATATTAAAAATGACAAGGCTTAATTTTTTAAAACCCTGCATTTTATTTAATATAAATATTTTGTTCTCTCTTTACTATATAACAAAAACTACCCTTTAAAATATTTTTAATTTGAGCCGGGTGTGGTGACACACACCTGTAATCCCAGTACTTGGGATTTATTTAAACATTTTCATTTTTTCCTATGCCATGTACGCAGTCTTTCCTTTTTTAGTCTAAAAACAGTAGGCATAGGAATAGATTTTTTTAAGTGAAGCATTTAAAAAAACATAAAGTTCATAAATAATTAAAAGTACCTTGGCATAGGATTTAACTGATGTGCCCAGGAGTTGGTCTATTTGGTGAAAATGACTTGTTCCTCAGCTTTGAAGGCAATCCTAGCTTTAAGAATTGTAAGTGGAGAGAATAAAGAAAAGAAGAGCAGTGTCCAAGCAGGGGGCAGCTATGCTAATGAATCTTGATGCTTAGCCAATAGATACCCTTGCATAAAGCAATGCCCATTATCCACATAAATAGAAACCTCAAAAATGTCAGTCAACTTTGATGGCAAGACACAGCTGCCATGTAGCATATGACCCACACAACAGCTTTGGCAGCCTTTCCTGTGGCTTCAGCTAATATACACAAGTATTCACTCTGCAAGGGAGCATGCTTAGGAGAAAAGGCTGGTGGGTAGGGTAGGTAGTGTACAGAGACAACATAAAGAAATGAGAAGAAAACAAAACGGAAATCAAAACTGTAGGTGCCCACAAGAAACACAACTTACTAAAGGTCTCTTCATGGTAACTGTTACATCAAATATCATCCGTCATTATTTCTAATTCTTCTTTACTCAATCAAGAATTTTGGATGATAGTGTTCATTTTTTTAAAGGCAGTGTATTATTGACAAACTTCAGAATTGGCTAAGTAAGTCCCAAATGATTTATTTATATACCATATTTGTTTATGTCCTCATAAGTTAAACATCTCATTTACAGCCTATATACTTTTATCCTTTGCTTATAATATTCTTCTATGACATATCTTTTTATTATACATCATTATTACTTAAGATACCACCAAAATCTTAAGGAGCTTCATTTCAGTAGTTAACTTCTTAATCATTGAAACCTGTTTCTAAGACTAATTTTTGTAATCTATAGAAAAAATAAATTGGGCATGGTAGTACACATCTGTAACCCCAGTATTTGGGAGACTGAGACAGGAGTATCACAGGTTTAAGGCCAGTGCTGTAAGTTAGTGAGACCCTGTTTCAAAATAAAAATTAAAAGGACTGGGGGTATCGTTAGTGGTGAAATGCCCCTGGGTTCAATCCCCAGTACTATAAAAAATAAAAAAAGAAAGAAAAAGTAAATAAACTTTTCAGTCCTGTGACCCATTTTTTTAAAACCACAGTGTATCATAATAAATAAATATTAAGAGGTTAACTAGAATTAACACAAGAAAGACTACCATGTTTATTACTTCAATATTACATTTTATTTATTTTATTATTGCAAAATATATAAGATGGGATTTATACTTTTAATAGATTAAATATAAAATACAGTATTTTCATCTATAGGTATAATATTTTACAACAGATATCTAGAACTTACTCATTTGCATAACTGAAACTTAATTTTAATTAATTAGTAACTCTTTTCACTTTCCCCCAGCCTCTTATAGCTACCATTCTACTATTTGCATTTATGATTTTGACTATTTGAAATACCTCACATAAATTAAATCATGTAGTATTTGTCCTGCTGTACCTTCTCTTATTAACCATTATTAACCAGCTTAGATTTCATTCTTTTTTTTTATACTTTATTTTGAAACCGGGTCTCACAAAGTTGCGGAGGGCCTCACTAGGTAGAGAGAGAGAGAGAGAGAGAGAGGGAGAGAGAGCTGAGGCTAGCCGCGAACCCGGATCCTCCGGTCTCCGCCTCCCAAAGTACTGGGATTACAAGCGTGTGCCACCATACCCGGCCTAACCAGCTTAGATTTCATTGCTAGGCCTTTTTTTTTTTTTTTTAATACTGGGGATGGAACTCAGGGGTATTCTAGTGTTATACCTCTGAGCTACACTCCAGCCCTATTTTATTTTTTTCATTTTGAAACAGGGTCTCACTAAATTGCTATGGGCCTCGCTAAGTGGCTGAGGCTGTCTGTGAACCTATGGTCCTCCTGTCTGAGTCTCTCAAGTACTGGGATTACAGGTATGCAGCACCAAGCCTGATGTAATGGTTTGGAAATATAATGTCCCCCAGCCCTCATGGAAACAAGGTAGCAATGTTGGAAGCAATGCTTGGTTATAATTTCAGCAGTAGATAAATCCTGTAATGGATTTATCTGAGTGGTGGCCTGGGCTGGTAGCATATGGCTGGAGAAGATTGGTGGGGGTGCGGCCTAGGGGATTATATGATTATATATGGTTCTTCCTCCCCTTGCTTGCTCTGTTGCTTCCAGCCTCCAAGATGTGAGAGCAAAGTCTTGTGTGCTCTCTCTCTCCTTCCTGTATACCATGAGATCTGCGGTCCTCAGCTTCACATAGACTGAACCCCAAAATTCCCAAGGAAACTATGAGCAAATAAATCTTCCTTCCTCTAAATTGTACAGTCAGGTCTTCAATTGCAGCAGTGAGAATGCTAAGACACCTGGCTATTGCTGGGCATTTTAATCACTACTTGCAAATTATCTCAAATGCATTGTCTTTTGTTCTTTCTTTTGTAATCATTCAGTATAATTTTTACTTAGGTTTACACAACTACAACATAAATAGCTTACTACTTACACAACAGTCATTCTCTATTCCCTTTAAAGCAGAGCTCTATACATTTTTCCTTATCGCCTTGCCATATTACAATTCATCATCACCAGGTGTTTCAGTCAGTATTTTCACTGTTGTAATCCAAAATACCTGACTACCACAACTTAGAGGAAGGAATATTTATTTGTTCATAGCGAGGGAGATTTCGCAGCCTCAACCCATGTGAGGCTGGGTCTGTGAAGCTTGGGGCATGGTGATGGGAAGTAGAGAGAAGGAGAGAGTATGGCTCTGCTCTGCTCTCACACTTGGAAGGCTGGAAGTGAGAGAGAGCTGGGGTAGGAAGAATCCAATATAATACCCATGACCATGCCCTCCTCAGAATGCCTCCTCAGCAATGTGAGAATATAGTTGTATCTTTTCTGTCAAAGGAGGTAATTTCACTTAGGCGGCCATTTTGTAACCTGGTAGGGACTTACATTCCTTCCCTAAATTAACATCTCTTAAGAGATCACAGGTGTCGACCCTCCCCCATCTTCCCCTGTAGCTGACCAGGAAGAATGTGAAGCTGTAACTTCGACCAATAGGAGTTCAGCGCAGGAGGAGCCTTGAGTTAGGGATATAAGACCCACTGGGTTCTTTGTGAAGCGTGCTCTCTCTCATATCTGGGAGCACCCTTTTTTGCAAAAAAGTACAATCGCCTTACCAAGCAATTTTCGAACACGTGCCGTTTCTTAAGACGCTGTAAAAAATTGTTTCTATCAGCAACCAAGCCCCCCCCCAACATGGCCACCTTATCTCTGTGAGTCTAGGCAGACATTCTAAATCCAAACCATAACACCTGGTGATTCAATCCCAGAAGGAGGTCCAAATTAGATTATGCTGACCATGTTTTTCTAATCCCCTTGCTAAAAAGAGCTTGACGCATGAAAATACGGCAGAATTTTGGTCAATGAAAGAAAGTTTTCCAAGTGGCTTCTGTAAACAGTGTCTTCATACTTACAAAGTGAGAATGGCATTAAGGTCCTTCTTCACTGGCTGGATGTCTGCATGTGGCTATTCTAACTACAGCAGCCATTTTACAACACAAGGGGAGCTGCCCATAGAACAGGTCAACACCGCAGTTCAGTTGCATGAATTTAGGTTACTCTGAACCACTGACTTAGCCAACCCCAGAGCAGTGCACTGCTGGAACTTTTCTTGTTTTACTTGAGAAAACATATTTCTCTTGCTGGTTAAGTTTGTTTGGTATTTGTCTTACTTGTGGCTAAATATATTCTGAGAAACTTGAAATACTAACCAAAAAGTAATCATATACCTGGTTTCCCTTTCAAATTATGGTTAATAACTTTGAATAAGCACTATACACTACTCAGCAATCCCATATTCTTTTGATAATTTTTCCTAATGAATGAAATTGCCATTTCATCCATTTCCTATTTTTAAATACTCCCCTATCATTTTTAAGCTCCACTTTACTGAAGATCTAATAAAAACTTAATCAAAATTTCTCACTTTTCCATTTCTCATTTTTCAGTGGCATCAGTGTATGCACACGGCTTCTTCTCTCTCATTACATCTAAACGTGTTGTGCTCCTATGAAATACCAAACCCTCCACTTGACTTCTAGACCCCCATAACTGTTACTTTCTACAGGATTTTGATTCTTTCCTGAGTCCTGTTTCTCCACTTGCACTTTTTACAAATTGTTTTCTGTGTAGTTCCTATTTTATTTCAAATTCAGTCTTAAACTTACTTTTATCCGGCATGTCTTCATCATTTAATCAATGCTAATCTAGTAAGGCCACCAATAACCTTCATAGTTCTGAACTCAATATATACTTTTATGTCATGCTTTTAAAGCTTTCAGCAATATCTGATACAGATGACCACTCTATCTTTCTTTAAAAATTTCTCTCTTTCAACCATGGTACCAATACCCATGGGTTTTCTCCTATTTCAGCAGTAGTTCTTGGTTTTAAAATTCTTCTGTGAAACCTTCTCCAGTAAACCTTCAAAACAGAAGTCTCTCAGGGCCCTGAGGCACTTTACTCTTCTTGATCCACAGAATTTCCTCTGGTGATAGGTCATCTCATTCAATCCCATGGCTTTCTTTTGAAAAATCCCATGAAAATTTCATGCAGCTCACACAGATACATTTTTTTTTTACAATTTGTAACCTAATTAGCCAAATGTACATAAATAAAAGTTATTCACAATCTCTGTACTTTGAGGTTCCTCAGACAATGAACTTATAACTTCTCAAGATCTATACAATCACTCTAGGTGATTTCATTTTTTTACCCATAATTACATTGATAATGCACATTTGAAAAATTTCTAGCTAAGAACCACAAATTTAAATACTATTACATTTTAACAATAAGTAAGTCAATGTTTCACTACCTCTGGGCTTCCTGATCTCTATCCAACTGACTATCTGATATCCTCACTTAATGATCACATAGAAAGCTTAAATTTAACATGAGCAAAAGAAAATTTTTACCCAGATGTGGTGGCTCACACTTGTAATCCCAGTACTTGGGAGGCTGAGGCAGAAGGATTGCAGCTTCAAGACCACCCTCAGCAACTTAGCAAGACTCTCAGCAACCTAGCAAGGCCCTGTTTGAAAAAACAAAACAAAAAAATAAGAATAAAAAAGGTCTGGAGGTATAGCTCAGAGGTAGAATGTCCTGGGTTCATAAAATAATTTTTCTTTCCTCAGCCATAAAGAATTACAAAATTATGTCATTTTCAGGAAAATGAATAGAACTTGAGAATATTTTGCTAAGCAAGATTAACTAGTCTCAAAAAGTGAATAGTTATGCATTTTCTCTCATATGTGGGAGCTAAATACAAGTTGGGAGAAAAGAGACCTCAGATAAGACATAAAGAAGGTACCAGTTTAAATAATGCTATGTAAGCCGGGCATAGTGGCACACACTTGTAATCCCAGTACTTGGGAGGCTGAGACAGGAGGATCACAGGTTCGCGGCCAGCCTCAATACTTAGTGAGGCCCTCTGCAACTTAGTGAGACCCTGTTTCAAAAATAAAGAATAAAAAATAGGGCTGGGAGTGTAGCTTGGAGGTATAATGTCCTGGGTTCAATCTGCAGTACCAAAATAATAATAATAATAATAATAATAATGCTATGTATGTATATGAAATTACCAATACCAATCTCAATGATGTGCATGGGGAAGGGGAGGGAGGTGGGTTCGGGAGGGGAGTGCACCAAGGGTTGTGAGCATGTATATTCCTATCACTCTGTACCTCAATATGATAATATGATGTATAATTACAAAGCACCAATAAAAGTTAAAAAAGTAAAATACAGATATTAGTACACTTTATCCTTTAACACCTCAGCATGCATATCAGGATTTAAAGTTTAATGTTTATTTATAGCTCTTAAGAAAAATTTACAGAAATCAAACACACAAATCTTTTTTGTTGTTGTTGTTGGTGTGTGTGGTACTGGGGATTGAACCCAGGGGCATTCTACTTCCAAGCTACACCATAAGTCCTTTTTATTTTATTTTGAAACAAGGTCTTGCTATGTTGCTGAGGGTCTCTCTGAATTGCTGAGATTGGCCTCAAACTTGCAATCCTCCTATATCAGCCTCCCAAGTACTGAGATTACAGACATGCACAACAGTACCTGGCTGATATTGGCTTTTTAAATAGTTACTCTGTGCTGCAAAATTTTAGGCCACATTTTAGAAGTACTTTGAAGCTGTAGGAAAGAGTATTAGCTAAACAGATATCTTTATCTACATATAGATATGGAAATATACATATATATATTTTATATATGCATATATGCTGGTACAATGAAACCACTTTCCTTGAGATATAATTAAAACCTTTTAGTGAGCTGGGAATGGTGGCACACACCTATAATCCCAGTGCTTGGGAAGCTGAGACAGGAAGATTGCAGATTTGAAGCCAGCCTCAGCAACTCAGGCTGTCAGCAACTTATCAAGACCCTATTTCCAAATAAAAAATAAAATAGGGATGTGGGTGTAGCTCAGAGGTAGAATTACCCCGGGTTCAAACACAAGCAGGAACCCTCGGGTTCAAAGTTTCTGTAACAGTTCAAATTGGTTTACATTTAGGGAACAATTTTTTGAGAAAGCAATTCCATGGAATATTTCCATTGATTTTTTTTACATATATGCCTCTTTTCATTCCAAGGGGTCTCATTTTAAATGTACCTTCTTTGAAAAGCATTTCTTGAACACTTTGTTAAGTAGCTTATGTGTGTTTGTATGCTGATTTATTGTCTATCTCCTTTACTAGAATGCAAGCTCCATGCAAGTGGAGTTCTTGCCAGTCTTATCTTTCTGTGTCCAATAACTAGCACACAGTAGGTGTTCAATAACAATTTTTTGTTGAATTAGTGACTAAATATTAAGTCTCGGTTGCATTATCCATGAACCAATGAGAAATGTGAGGATGATACTCTTTTAAGAAGGCCCTGATATCTCTCCCTATATAACTGGAGATACTGCCTCTCCTTGAATAATTGAGATACTTTCTTGTTTCTAGGCCTTAAATTTTCATTCAACATTTTACTATTCCAACACAAATAATTATTTACATCTTCTTAAACCATTTAACATTCTAAAAAGAAATTTCAAGACCCTGAAGAAACTTTTAAAAATAAATACAGAGAATATTTCAAATTGAGAAAAACCAAAGTTAGAAGATTGCTCAAAAGTAGAAAAATATACAATATCAATATCTGTCTCAGTCAGCATTCTCACTGCTATAATCTAAAAGACCTGATGATATAATTTAGAGAAAGGAAGATTTATTTGCTCATGGTTTCCTTGGGGATTTTCGGTTCAGTCCATGTGAGGCTGGGGACCACAGATCTCAGGGCATGGAGGCAGGAAGTGGAGAGAGGGTGAGCACAAGGCTTTACTCTCACAACATGGAGGCTGGAAGGAAGAGAGCAGCATAAGCAAGGGGAGGAGGAACCATATATAATCCCCAAGGCTGTACCCTTAAGGACCCACCTTCTCCAGCCATACCCCACCAGCTCTGGCTACAACCCAGATGGATTTATCTGTTGATAAACTTACATGACAGAACCATATCAACCCTGAACATTAATACATGACCTCTTCAGGGGGCACTCTATATCTGACCATAACATTCCACCCGTGGCCCCCGAAGAACTCATGCCCAGTTCAGCATCCAAAATGCATTTAGTCCATTTATAAGAGTTCCCGAAGTCTTAACAGTCCCTGCATCGTTCAAAAGTCCCAAAGTCCAAAGTCTCCTTTGAGACTCAAAGTGAACTCTTGTCTGTGAAAGTGAAAAGCAAGTTACATACATCCAGTGTACAATGGCGCAGAGTAAATATTTGCATTCCAGGAGGGAGAGATAGGGCCACAGAAAGAAGGAATGAGACCAATAGAGTATCAAAATCCATCAGGGCAAGCATTTAATCCTTTGGCTCCATTTCTGGCATCTGGGGTACATGGTGGTGAGAAGAGATCTCCAAGGGGCCTTGGCAGCCCCACCCTTGTGGCCTGGCTGATTGCAATGGGCAGCATGCTTGATCTTTCAGCCTGGCTCCACGGCTCACAGCTTGCAGCCTTTCCCCGCAGTTGTTCCACATTCCTGGCATTTCTAAATCATGCAAATTGTGTGTGTGTGTGGTGGGGGGGTCTTGCAAACTTGGCTTCACCCTCACAGCTTCACAAATTGCCCCATTTGGACCTGCTTGCAGGGATTCCAACCCTGCTGCATGTTGCCTGGCTTCCCAGGCCTTCCTTTGAAATCTGAGGGGAAGCCTCCATCACCCCTTTTTTCCACAAAAGACAAAATTAAGTGAGCACCCAAATTGACTGCCAGCGGGAAAGGTGGTCACACCCTCTTTAATCACTGCCATTGGGCCATTTTCAATTACAGCCATGGGGGTGGGCCCTGTCCATTCGGGCTGGTGCTGGCCACCATCTGGCCACAGGGAAGGAATCTGCCTTTCTTCAAAGTGGCCACCCTTGTTCCATGGTTCTGACTTGGGCTTGAATTCCCCTGACCACATTCTTTTCTTTTTTATGCAAATCTTCAACTGCCCTGACTTTAGGCATTTCTTCATTTCTAATCAAGGATTTGGACCTCCCTTCAGCCATCTTTCTTTCATAGCACCATCTTTCTGGGCCCCAGCTTTACACATGCCTTTTTGGCCAAACTGCAAGTCTATAAAATTTACCTTCTTTGCTTTCTGTTCCTGAAAATCAGCGTACAACTGACTGAATGCAGACATCAATATCCATAATGCAGTTTGTATATTTTGCTGCTTTAAAATTTCCTCTGCCAGTTTAATCAGTCCATCATCTTTAAATTTGGCTTCACACAAAGTTTCAGGACACAGGCAAAATGCTGATAGTTCTCGGTCAAAATGTAACACATGTGGCCTCTACCATTTTCCTATGGAGTCCTCGTTGCCTTCCCAGTCTCTACCATCTGCCTTTTAGCCACATTCTGGCCCTTCCAATTTCCTCTCACAAAACACTCAAAATCCACATGTTCAGACTTAGATATAGCAGCAGTGATCCCACTTTTCTAGCACCAATTTCTGTCTCAGACTTCTCGTTGCCATAATCTAAAAGACCTAACGATACAATTTAGAGGAAGGAAGATTTATTTGCTTATGGTTTCCTTGGGGATTTGGGGTTCAGTCCACAAATCTCAGGGCATGGCAGCAGGAAGCAGAGTGAGAGAGAGCATGAGGCTTCACTCTCACATCATGGAGGCTGGAAGCAAGACAGCAGCACAAGCAAGGGGAGGAGGAACCATATATAATCACCAAAGCCACATCCCCAGGGACCCACCTTCTCCAGCCATATCCCACTGACCCTGGCCACAGCCCAAGTTGGTTTTATCTACTGATAAGATTACATTCCCCATGACTGAACCATATCAACACTGAATGTTAATACATGACTTCCTCAGAGGTCACTCTGAGGATATTACTCTGACTATAACACTATCACTTAGAATTTATTTCACACAGATACTATGCAGATAACTGCAATATCCTCCTATATTATCATCACCTTAAGGTGATGATGTAGGTGACATTATCTAAGTTTTTTCAAAATGGGGATACTAAGGTTTATAAAAACTAAGACAGCCACATAGCTAGTGCAGTATGGATAGCCATAAAATCTATGTGCAAAGCCTATTATGCTGTATTTACCACTATGATATGATGTTTTCAATAAGGAGGGAAAACAGGGTGCCATAGATTCAAGCTATGCCCTTTCAAACATCCCTTCTTTCATCTTTCATAGTTTTTTTTGTTGTTTGTTTTGTTTTTGTAAAATAGAAGCTGTAAAACCAAAATTTAAGTCCCCATACTATTTTCCAATACCAAGCAGAATGGTGATAGAATGAAACATAGCGAGGCAGCTTCTGGGCCAAGTGATCTGATCTTCTAGCACAGGCGATCACAGAGGTCTATTTTTCTAGGGCAGCTAGAAAGATAGCTTCTGTTAAACCATGTACCATTTTAAACAGAAATTCCAAGACCCTAAAGTACCTTCTGTGGAAGCTTCTGTTTTCCAGTTTCTACTGTTATAAGAATTAAGTGACACGTGTGGCAGCTTTGTTTCTCATTGAACAATTTCTTTCTCTGGCCATTCTGGAGATTTTATGAGCTAATGGCTGCAACTGAAATTAGCTGAAATGTATTGTTGTTGGACCTAAGTACCTGGATTGATTCAGTAATTGCTACAAGAAATAGGCTGTTACAAGTAATAAAAACTAAATTGTGGAATTGGCTAAATGGAAAAAGAGAAAATTCAGGTTTAAGATACCAGACACTGGAAAGTTAATCACACTTTATATACAATGGTTAAACATTTGAACTAAATTTTCACCTGCTGTACTTTCTGGAACAAACTGTACTGATGTACTGACTGAAGCTTTAGTATTAGAAAGAGTAGGGACTGGTCAGAATGTTGGGTAGCCTTGCCTCTTATTGGTGCCTTTAGGAAAATTCTGCAAGAGCAAGATGAACCCAAGTGAGAAGAAAATCACCTGTAGCACAGATGGGGGGAGGGGGAGTAAGTGCCGCTTTGCCGAGAGGAACCTCTCTGCCCACAGTCTGACTTCTATATTGCCAGAGAATTCTATAATGTGGAGCATTAGTAGATTAAAAATTAAAAGGACTTTTTGTACTCTAAATAGAAACCATTGCGAAGACAGTGAAGCAGTAAACTTAGCAAGAGATAAACTGGTATGCAGCCAGGCAAATGTAGACAGTCTCAGGGCAGAAATCACAGCAAGAGTTTGGCCGCCCCCCAAGAATATTATTTTCAAATACCCTAAGCAAATAACTACTAAGGTAAGAGAGGAAAAATGGGCAGGCTGTAAAAGCAAATGAGCAAAGTGAATATTCGAGGTTAAAAACTTTGACTAGATAAAATCTTTAATTATACTTGCACCTACAAAGTAGTGGCTGGATGAAAGGAAGCTGCTAATGTTCTAACATTAAATGTACAGTGATCGAATGGTGTGGTTATCATTATTACACCAAAAAAGTTACCCAACAATTCCCAAGCCTCCAACACACAAACACGGGGAGTAGTTTTGGATAATTACACAAGAACATGAATTGTTGGGTCTATACAGCATCTCAGAGGGTAGAATAAGGGGACAAAGATACTGAATGAGGGAGTAAAAGATTGGCTGACCAAGAGCTTACTGTGCCACTAGTTCTGGGCAGCCTTGTCATTCCCGGTCATCAGGATGTAAGAATTGCTATAGGTCAGTGACTTCTCTTATTTTATTTTCTCAATCCTATTTTTTCTTTCTTTCTTTTTCTTTCTCCCCACTCCCCTTCGGTACTGGGGATTGAACCCAGAGGAATTCTACCCTATCTTTTCTTGCATGGAGGTTTCCATAATAGCTAACCTATTTTTTCTCCAACATTGTACATGTTTGGGGGACAGATTATTTATCTTTTTAGTAATAAAATGGCAGAAAGCCATAAACTGCAAATGGTTCTATTGGTGAAATTACACACCTTGAACTTTGAATTGGATGCCATCACTAGAAGAGAGGTGAATGATTTATATTACATCATTTTAAAAAAAGTGTGTACAAAATTTTAAGTTTCCAATATGGAGACGATGGCAAATTAACTTCATTAGATTCCTACCAAACATTCTTTTCCTTCTTCTTCATTAAAGGACTTCCTTTTTTGTGAGTTAATCATGAACCCAACAACAACTTTAACAACAAAAACAATATTTCCCAACACTGTGCTGCTCCATTTCCAAACTGTGAAACATTTCTGGTCAATGAGAAAAGTTAATGTCTGCTCAGGATTCTTGGATAATTTCTTTTCTGACGTGGTAGATAATACCCAAAGATGGCCACTAAAAATTCCCTCCCTTTCTTTAAATGTATTTCTTCATACATTAGATATGAGGTTTAATTACTCTCTTTTTTTTTTTTACTAATTTAACTGATAAAATATAGCAGAAGCTACATTCAGGAATTTCTGAGACTTAAGTAATACAAAGCTTTCGGAGGCAAAAATAGTTTAGTGATAACATGCTCCAATAATACAGAAAATAAATTGGGGGTATTGGTGTGTACTTGTAATGCCAGTACTTGGGAGGCTGAGACAGTAGGATTGTAGGTTCAAGGCCAGCCCTCAGCAACTTAGAGACACCTGTTTCAAAATAAAAAATAAAATAGGGCTGGGGGTGTAGCTCAGGGCTAGAATGCCCTTGGGTTCAATCCCTAGTACCATACACACACAATAAAGATAGATAGGTAGATAGATATAGATAGATGATAGATGATAGATAGATAGATAGATAGATAGATAGATAGATAGATAGATATACATACAGACAGATAGGATAGATAAAGTAGAAAATGACCCTGGAGAATTATATATCAGGATAATGATATTTTTAGGCAGAATCTTGAAAGTGTCAGTTGGTTTCCGACAGATGTATAGTCTAAGTTTCAGATAGAATGAGCCTTTTAAAAAAGACAATAATGAGTATTTCATAGAAGAATTTAGGGGGAAAAGAATAGAGGACTTGCTAGGTTGAAAACTAGAAAAGTTTATCATCACTGGTCTTTTCAAGCAGCAAAAGTTTTCTCAAAATAAGAAATGGCTTCAGGGCAAAATTCAATCTTAAAGTGTTTCCAGTAACACATAACTTAAGGGTAAACTTCAGTTCAGTAGTGTGGTTGGAGAACCCTTTACTGACACCTTAGAAACATTTATGGCAGGGTCACAACCAGAAAAAAAACAACAACTTTATATGTATATCAAAGAGTATTTTGCAAAGTTTATCAACTGGAAAGAAAAGCTGTGAAGAATTTTATGGCTGTGACTCTACACATATCAAGACTCTAAGCCCCAAATAGAGAGGAATCTCCCCGGGGAAACAATTGAGGGTGACATTTGCCTAATGGAGTGAACTCCAGCAAGACTGTAAAAAATGGCATAGAAGCAGATCAAAATAAAATAAAAATAATTGGGGGATCACACTTTCTACCAGCATAAAGTAGGCTCAGACAGCTATTCAGCAAACAGGCCATTTCCAATTGAAAAGAAAGGAATCTTAGAGCAGAGTGCCAATGGCCCAGAGGCAGAGCCAAGTGGCATAGAGACTCATTCCCTTGAAGCAGCACTGACACCCAGTCAAGGAAGTGGTGACACATGCTCAGCAAGCACAGGGTGGTGAATGTAGCTGATAGCTGAGACTACTTTTGAATATTGGTAAGAGACTAAATCTCAAATGATCTCATCATGGAAAATGTCAAATATTTAAGGAGATGAGTTTAGTAGGTTTGACTTAATCATTCCATATTGTATTAAGCAATTATAATATCACTTTGTACCCATAAATATGTATGACTATAATTTGTCAATATATAAGAAAAATAATTGCTGTGACTGCTATGTGCCTCCTGTCCTGACTTGTCTCTTTAGTTCACATTTCTTCTGTTAAAGAAAAACCATGCTTGGGGAACTGAACGGGAGTTGTTCAACCCTCATCTTCCCTTAAACTTTAAATTATGAATCCTAGGCTGTAAACCAAGGCCAAAATTGGAAAAAAAAATTGGGAACATTGGAAAGGGATTACCTGTTTTTGCATGTGTGAGGATCATGAATATTGGTGGCCAGAGAGTAGACAGTAATAGTGTCCAAAAATGACCAACAATTGCTTCCATCTGATGTTACACACATTGATTCTCACAGGACAAGGTAGGCTCTAATCTCCTTCCATTGAATCTGAGTTCACCTAAGTGATTTGTCTGAAGAAGAAAGTGTCATAGAAGCAATATTCTCAAATATCTGAAATGAGATCATAGGAGCCTTGCTGTTTTCATTTTGAACACTTACCCAGGGTATGATCTCCCTCAGAACCTAACTGCCACAGCATAAGAAGCCAAAGCCATTTGTAGGCACTTCTGAACTTGCCCCAGACAGCCACCATCAACTCCCATACACATGAGTAAGCCACCTTGACTGTGAATCAAATCCAACCTTCAGCCAGGTGCACTGTTGCCTGTAGTCCCAGTATTTAAGAAGCTGGATTTGAGGGAAGATTTGAGGGAAGCTTCAAGAATTTAGTGAGACCTTAAAAACTTAAGAGAGACTGGCCTGGGGGTATAGCTCAGAGGTAGAATACCCATGAGTTCAATCCCCAGTACCAAAAACAAAAACAAAAACAAAAACAAAACAAAGGCATAAAAAACTGAGCCTTCAGATGACCCCAGCCCCAGTCTGACTGCAATTACATAAAATATTCCAAATGAGAACAGTCAGTTGAGCCATGTGAACATGCAAAATCAAATGTGATGATAATGAAAAATTCTAAGCTCCCAACTTTGAGTTCAATTTGAAATAATAGATGCCCAGGACACCTGTTCAAGGTCCAACCAATTGCATTTGGGCCTTTACTACTTTGTTTTGCAAAGACTTGATGGTTGGAACTAATCTTGAGATCAGGAACCCAAGTACCGGGATTATAGGTGGGTGCCAGCATGCCTGGATTACCTTATCTTTTTTTTTTTTTTTTTCGGTACCTGGGATTGAACGCAGGGGCGGTCTACCTCCGCGCTACGCCCCCGGCCCTATTTTTTATACTTTATTTTGAAACCGGGTCTCACGAAGTTGCGGAGGGCCTCACTAAGGAGAGAGAGAGAGAGAGACAGGATGAGAGAGAGAGAGAGACAGAGAGACAGAGCGAGAGAGCTGAGGCTGGCCGCGAACCTGGATCCTTCGGTTTCCGCCTCCCAAAGTACTGGGATTACAAGCATGCGCCACCACGCCCGGCTACCTTATCTTTTAAAACTATATATTTTACGACACCTTGCTTTAGTAATGGCCTAATGCCAGATAGGGAAGAACAATTATACAGGATTAAAAATGTAGTTGAATTGTACAACATTGGAAATCTGAATTAACTAAGGATAAAATTCAGAATATGGAAGAATTGGTGGGCAGTGATTTCTGTTGCCATTCTTTATAAAAACTTCTTACTGGAGAGCTTTGGATAAATGAGTCTAGTAAAATCTCACAGTGCAGATCTTGCATATAATTAGAGGCAGACCAAATGCTGAGGGGGAGACAGAGGGAAAACTGAAGAAAGGAGTAGTTATGTCGGGGAGAGTCAGAGTGGGATGAGGTAAGGATCTAGGCAAAACCTGAAAGTACAGAGAGCCACAAACGAAAGCAGAATGAGAGAAGGAAAAACAACCAAGAAGGATATCAGACAAACCAAGGAAAAATAGTGATGTTTTTATAGGTAGTTTCGTAGAATATATTTGGGAAAGACTTCCCCGGATGATATTACAATTCACTCTTCAGTCAATATACACCATTAGATGGTTGCAAACAAGATTCTCTTCCCTGCTATTTTAAATGACTCACGCTTGTAAATGGCGCACGCTTGTAATCCCAGTACTTGGGAGGCTGAAACAGGAGGATCCGGGTTTGCGGCCAGCCTCAGCTACTTAGTGAAGTCCTCGGCAACTTAGTGAGACCCTGTTTCAAAAGAATTAAAAAATAGGGCTGGGGGTGTAGCTCAGAGGTAAAATGCCCCTGGGTTCAATCCCCAGTACCGCAAAAAAAAATATATTGTTTACAGAGTTTACTGTAGGTATATTGAGGAAAATGTTCACTGCTTTATACCAGAGGACCTCTTTACATTAGTTTTTGTGAACCTTGGAAAACAAATTTCCCTCTGGTCTCTGTACTAGCAATAAGTTAATAGCTTTGCCTCTAACTTGAGTGAAACTTATGGTACACTTATAGCAAGCGTATGGAACTTCATAGCATAGATTTAAGATAATAAAATCATAGTGGGATTTTATTTTCCTATTTTTTGTTTCCTTGTTTCCCTTAATTGATTTTGTCTTTTATTACAAATGCATTAATAATTTTATCTTTTTTGAAAATAAACTAAGCTTTGCACTAGTAAAAATAAATTTCCTGATGTTATATTTAATATGCCATTTTCCTACTTTTTAGCTGTTTGATTTGGGACAAATTCTTCAATATTTCTGAGCCTCAGTATCCTTATTTGTAAAATGTACATTATATTCACTCCCTCAAAGAGTTACTGTGAAAAATGAATGAGTTAATAAATTTGGAGCATTTAACACACTAGTATTAATTAGTTATAACTATTAATTATATGCAGAAAACAGTACTGTGGAAATATTGAAGGTAAGTAAGATGGGGAAAACGATAGAACCAAAATTCAATACAAGGTCTGCTAGTCTCCAGAGGTCTGTTGCAAATGAGTGTGATTTATCTTCAGAGTGGCAGAGGTTCTCGGTCTTGTATTACAAGAGAATCACTCATAGAGCTTTCTGTTACAGATGGTTAGGGCACTCTTTATACCGATGTAATTTGAATCCTTGGTTGTGGAACCAACACATATACATATATATATATATATATATATATATATATATATATATATATTCTTTTTTAAATTTTTTTAATTCTGTAGGTGAGGAAGCACCACACTTCCTTTAGAAGTTATTTTGCTCCTCAACTCTTCTATGAAGAGTCCTTGTTTTTCCTGCTGATTTTTGGCTTTCAGGTCCTCAGATATAATTTTATACCATGTACATCATAAAGGAGTTAAAGGTAAATAAAACTATCAAAAGATCCAGAGTACATGCCTGTGCTGCAAATAACATTTGGTGGTGCCTTAATAGGCAACTGAGTCAGGAGCAACAAGCAACAGACCTCTGTGGATGTGAGAAATACATTTCATTAATCTACACTTCACTATCAAAGGCTGTTTTAACTTTGATAGTTGAAAAAAAACTATGGGATATTTTGAAATAATTCACATATAGTGAAAACAAAATACTAAAATATATTAGAAAAGTCAAATAATTGGGGCTTAATTTTGGAATTTAGTTGGCTACATTCTAAGAATGAAATATTTAGTGGCCGAAATGATTCAGAGTTTGACGTTTGTGAAAGATTGTGGCTGTTAATTTTATGTTAGAGCCTGGCATGGTGGTGCATGCTTCTAATCCCAATACTTGGGAGGCCGAGATAGAAGGATTATAGGTTTGAGGACAGCCTCCGCAAGTAGTGAGACCCTCAGCAAACTAGGGAAACGCTGTTTCAAAACAAAAAATAAAAAAGGGCTGGAGATGTAGCTCAGAGGTAGAATGCTCATAGGTTCAATCTCCAGTACAATATATATAATATATATATATATTATATATAAAAAATATATATATTATATATATATTATATATGTTATATATAAAATATATATATTAGGTCTTAGCATGTGTTAAATCCATAGCTCTGGATATAGTGTATTGAAGATCTGACAAGCCAAGAAGAGCTAATCAAAGGTCATATTACTGTTGCTTGGAAATAGATATATCCGCACACTCCTCAGACCTCTTTGTTCACATTGGTAATAATAGTCTGCCCAAAGCTTAGCTGATTTATCCATGAGAAGCTATTGGTCCATGAGAAGCTTCCTTAGTACTTGGGGAAAATATAAAAATTGGCTTGAGGTTCCAGTTAGAAGGTTCAAAAATTCTTTCTTTCCAGCCGGGTGTGGTAGCACACGCTTGTAATCCCAGTACTTGGGAGGCTGAGATCAGAAGATCCGGGTTCGGGGTCATCCTCAGCTACTTAGTGAGGCCCTCCGCAACTTAGTGAGACCCGGTTTCAAAATAAAGAATTAAAAAAATAGGGCTGGGGTGTAGCTCGGAGGTAGAATGCCCCTAGGTTCAATCCCAGTACCGCAAAAAAATAAAAAAAAAAAAAGATTCTTTCTTTCCAAGGCTGGCTGTGAGGTACAATCTATCTAGTTAGTAAAAAATATAAAATAGTATGTTCTATTTTAGGGAAGGAGGTTGGACCCTGCTTGGATGAATAACAATACATTTAGTGGAAAAATACATTAAACAAGAGAGTAAGAGCTCAAATCTGAAGCATATGGATGGTCATCCCTGCTTTGGAGATACAGGATTAGAAAAAACTCAGCCTCAACTATACTCAAAGTCAAGAACTTTTCCAGGCAAGGGGGTGGGTAAAGCCAGAGGGAGCAGTGAACTTCCCGTATATTTTAGATAACAAAAGGTGTGGACCCAGTTTGGTCCCAACAGGGCCTAGAAGATTAAGAAAAAACAACTGCCAGAAATGTGGATTTTTACCTTGCTTCAAAAAACCTATTTCAGAAAAACTACCTGAGTAATTTCGCCTTATCACTTGTGATATGAGTGGGTAGAGAAGGAACCTAAATATAAGAATGGAGAAAGTTCCAAATAAAAACACATAATATCGGAATCTGATGCAAAGAGAAAGCCAGATACCTTACTCTAGCTCCTATAATGTAGATCTATAATCTATAATGAGCTCTTTTAATGGGAAATGCAGTGCCCATAGTTTTTCTTTCTTTCTTTCTTTGGTGCTGGGGATTATAAAATTTGTATTAGTAAATCAATCATAACATCTGTATTAAGAATAATTTTTCTTGATTCTTATACATCATAGAAGGTAAAGATGTTTTTGAAAAAATCCTCAAAAGTGACAGGCTAGCCAGGGAGGTAAATCAAGGAAGTAAGGATTCCAATTGCTCAAGTTTATGGAATGAATTGTTGGTTTGTAGTCATTCCTCCATTTTTCTTCAACCTCTTTACTTCCCAACATAAGAGAAATGCAAATTATCTTTCCTTTATTGCTTTATAGAAGTGGTTAGAAAATAAAAATAGGAAAGAATGGTAAAACATTACTAAATAAATGAGAATGTATGGAATTCAAACTGAAGTAACAAAAAATGTGTTTTTAAAAAGGAGAGAAGAGCCGGGCGTGGTGGCACACGCTTGTAATCCCAGTACTTTGGGAGGCGGAGACCAGAGGATCCGGGTTCGCGGCCAGCCTCAGCGCTCTCTCTCTCTCTCTCTCTCTCTCTACTTAGTGAGGCCCTCCGCAACTTCGTGAGACCCGGTTTCAAAATAAAGTATAAAAAAATAGGGCCAGGGGTGTATCGTGGAGGTAGAATGCCCCTGGATTCAATCCCCGGTACTGCAAAAAATAAATAAATAAATAAATAAATAAATAAATAAATAAATAAAAAGGAGAGAAGACAATTGATAAATGGTAACAGATTATATGACCTTAGTAAAGCAACTAAGCCCCGAACCTGCTGGAAGCTGACAAGGTGAGGTTGATAACTAAAGTCTTTTTTGATTATTTTTTTTATTTGCTTGTTTCTGTTCTATAGCAATTATTATCTACCTAATAACTAAGAGAAACTGTTCAAAAAGAAACTACATAATTTTTTAGCTCAGAATCTCTAGTATAGAACATCTTTAAGTTATTCCAAAATCTATCCTTTTTCTCTATTCTCCTGAGCTATGAATGCAATTAGACCAGCTCTATCGATCTCTAATTCCTAGGTTAGGCTAGTATCAGTAAAAGGAGGAGATAAAGGAGACAAAAGGAAAAGAGTAGAATGTTTGCATAATATCTAAGTTATCACCAGTTATTTTAAAATGTGCAAAACAGCTTTTGGGGTGAAAGTTCATCAGTTTTGTTGCATATCTAAGGAAGTTAATATTCAGCTTGCTAGTTTTGTAGGTGATATAGGTATATTATCTGAAACCTTAGTTGTAATGTGGCTTATTCAATAATTATGACAGTAGATTTGCAGTTCAGGAATGATTACATGAAAATAATGAAGAAAGGACATTTTTACAAACACGCCAGAATTTCTAAATCTAGTTCAAGGCTAACCTCATTAATGTAGTAATCTAGAGCAAGTGTATATTTCTAAAAATGTTGCTGCCATTGCTCAAAACATTCTAGAAACATGCCCTTTAAAAGTAACTTGGAAACCATTTATAAACAGGATCATTCTTTTTTTTTTTTTTTGCGGTACCAGGGATGGAACCCAGGGGCATTCAACCTCCGAGCTACACCCCCAGCCCTAATTTTTATTCTTTATTTGGAAACAGGGTCTCACTAAGTTGCAGAGGGCCTCCCTAAGAAGCTGAGGCTGGCCCTGAACCCGGGTCCTCTGGTCTCAGCCTCCCAAGTACTGGGATTACAAGGATGCGCCACTACACCCGGCTAATAGGATCATTCTTAATAAATGATAAGTAAAATGATAACTATTTATCTTATTAGAAGTCTTATTTTATCATAGATTTGATTTTTACTCTTAGTTTTAAAGCAAAAGTGAGCTTATAAATAATAGCAATGCTTAAATGCATTATCACTATTTCCAAGATATTTTATTACATATTTTCCACATCATAAAATGTTAGGTATGGGGATAAATTTAATCCAAACATGTGTTCTGTGTTAGTAGCATTTTTGAAAATAGGGTGATTTTATATAAGAAATATGGAGTCCTAGCATGTCTTGGAAATTAAAAACTAACACTTAACAACACTGGAAAGGTACTTCCTCATAACTATTAGTGAGAGCTAAAGAGAGCTGATCCCTTTAGAACAAGAACCGTCTCCCTCCCTAGTCCATCCTTATACATTATATATTATATGCAAAGATGTCAGGATGATCTGACACATTGCACAAAAGCAATTGGCATATAGTAAAACTAATTTGGCTCTTTTGTTTTTGTCATGCTGAGGATGAAACCTAGGGATTCACAAATGCTAAGCAAACATTCCACCACTGGGCTACAAATGTCTTAATTTGTCATTTTGGATGAACAAATATCATAAATTTCTTCCTTAATAGAGGATTATCTATCCCTGCTTTGTTGAACTCTAGAGTCACTTTAGGGATTGTGTTTGCCAATAAAATCCAAATGGAATTGAAATATATCAATTCAAGGCAGAAGCCTATGTGTTAGCCTATAGTTCATCATGTGTGGACATTTAGTAATGAGGCAATATTTGAGACAGAGGTACCTCTATCAGTTTTGGTCCAGAGAAAAGAAAATGAAGAGCAGAATAAAGTCCATGTGGCATGAATGAGAAATACATCCTTGTTGTACCCCATTGTGATCGGGGCCATCATTTCAATCTGTCTCATCCCATCCTGACAGAAACACAATGGTGTCGGTAAGCAACTGAGTTTGTGACTCGTGTTTTTCCTGTAAGTTCTCCAATATCTTTTAGAATGTAAAAAATTGAAGCTCAATGGGGTTATATAATTTTTTCAGAGACAATGAAGTCAGTCTTTAGATGAAGGTCTGACTTTTCAGCGAGGCGTGGTGGTGCATGCTTGTAATCCCAGTACTTGGGAGGATGAGACATGAGGATGGCAGGTTCCTAGCCAGCCTCAGCTACTTAGTGAGGCCCTCCACAACCTAGTGAAACTCTGTTTCAAAATAAATAATAGAGCTGGGGGTGTACCTTAGAGATAGAATGTACCTGGGTTCAATGCCCAGTACCACACAAAAAAAAGAAAAACAAAAGGTCTGACTTCAGAGCCCACACACTCATCCTAATTCCTCTCTTCCCTGTATTCTCATGCGAATATACTTTCAGCTATACCATTTTTGCACTAATTCTGTCTCACGTAATACTATAAACAACAAAAAATGACTTCGAAATTTACAGACTTCTGAAATACCTAATCCAAGAAGATACTGCACCTTCCTTTGAATCTTATGTTGTACTGTTAGGTAGTTAGATAGAAAAAATAAGACTGGGCAGAGAAAAAAAGGGATAGGAAAGTCTTCCTGAAAGGAAAGACAGGTCCCGCCCAGCTGTGACCAGAGACTCCCAGCCTATCACATTGCAGCTTAAGTTTCTCACATGATACTGAGCTGCCTTGTGAAACCCAAAATGAATATACATAAAAGGGGTGGATTTTCGGGGGAGGGTGTTAAAAAGCCCACCATGAAGCAGGGACTCTCTCTCTCTCTCTTGTGCTCTCTTCCCTTTACTCAGCTCCCAGACCCTCCTGTGGAATTTACCCAATAAAGTTTCTCTTGGCTACCTAATGGCGTTTGTTCTGATGAAATCATTCTTTTGGCAGACAAGAACTGAGGTAATACTCACGGCCCTATAACAGTACCATAGATCTTACATGAAGTTGCTGAAATAGTAAAACACTTTTGATAGATTTTTTCAGAAGTCACATAAAAATACATATATTAAAAGTAATTCTATATTCTTTAGGTTTATTTAGTAAACATATTGTATCTGTACCACATGGAAAGAATTTTAATCACATTTATTGGTTTGCATACAACAACACACATTTATTAATATTTAAAAACCCAAAAATAACATAATAAATTTGGCTTCTTTTCCCCACAAAAATGGGAAATATATTTCAGTAAAGGAAAATTTTAATTATTTTTACAAACCAGTTGGTTGTTGGGGTTTAGAGTTCTTTAAAATATACCAGCAAAAATAATTAACATTAACTGATTAGTACATAAAACAGTTTACAATAATATAGTAAGCAAAAAACAAAACTCGTAAGAAAACACCCCATTTTAATTTTCCAACAGATAAACTATTACAGCACAGTTTATCCCTAACAATGAGCCCATTAATAGAGCACTTCTATACATACAAAGATATAACAAAGTGATACAGTGTTTATTGCAGCAACAACAAATTAAAGGTAGTCATAATGTATGTAACTTAAATACCCCCTCCCCCATTGACATAGTGGCTTCATATTCCTTAAACATAGGGACTCTGCTCTTCGCTGTAGAAGAATGAAGTCTTCTCATCAAAAGGCACATTCTTATCTGCAAGAAAAAATATGATAAATGCCCCTTTTGTAACAAATTTAAATACATTTAAAAATATCCAGAAGGATTTTCAGGGGAAAGAAGAATATAATCAAAGTACTTAGTCTACAAGAATTATAATGAAGGACACCAACAAAACACGATTACTTTATTAATTATTGCAGATATCCATCCCTTCCTTCCTTCCTTCCTTCCTTCCTTCCTTCCTTCCTTCCTCCCTCC
>PVJS01014721.1:0-39964 GCA_004027185.1 Glis glis | reverse complement strand
GGACTCTCCATCTCAGTTGTGTGATGGCGGCCACAGCATCAGGGTTGAGTTTCACGGGCTCTCCATCTCGGTTGTGTGATGGCGGCCACGATATCAGGGTTGAGTTTCACGGGCTCTCCATCTTGGTTGTGTGATGGTGGCGATGGCTTCAGGGTTGAGTTTCACAGGCTCTCCATCTCGGTTGCGTGATGGCAGTCACAGCGTCAGGGTTGAGTTCCATGGGCTCTCCATCTTGGTTCGTGATGGCAGCCACAGTGTCCATGTTGGGTAAGGTTTTCCCAGAAGCTCCTTAGCACACATCTGCTTGTGTCTCAGTGGTCACCCTAGCAGCAAGGGAGGCTGAGGAGGGAAGTACTCCGCTCTTCCAGGCTCTCTAGGGGAAGTAGGCAAAGAAAAGGTTTGAGAATGAACCTTTTGGGTGGGTTTGAGAATGGTATTGATTTAGCCAACCAAGGATCAGCCAGGGAGTGTGTGTATGACGTAAGGTAGGAGCGAGTGTGTTTGTAACTGAAAGGAGATGTGGGAGAATCAGGGACTGGAAGGAGGAGATACGCAGCTCAAAGCGGACAAGTAAAATTTTGTGCACAGGCAGAGGCTTCAAGAATCCTTTCAACAGGAGGATGGGAACTTTCCAATGGGAAAAGGGAATAAAAAAATCATGGGTCCAGAAGGTGTTTGCGAGCCAGGTGTGGTGGCCCACGCCTGTTACTCCAGTACTTGGGAGGGAGGCTGAGACTGGAGGGTCCTAGGTTCAAGGCTAGCCTCAGCAACTTAGTGATATCGTCAGCCACTTAGGCTGTTTCAGAATAAAAAATGTAAAGGTTTGGGGGTGTAGCTCGGAGGTAGAATGCCCCTGGGTTCAATCCCCAATACCCACCCAAAAAAATGAGATGTAGAGGAAGTGCCTCTGAGCTCTGGCTGTAGGCGGTCGGTCTCTGGCTGTGTGACTCCTCAGGGTTAATATTTTACCAATTCTCTGTCACTGCATTCATCCAAGGCTTTGTACTTCTTATTCCTCCGCCCCCACAACTTATCCTGTATCTTCCTTTTAACTTCTGCTGCTTCCTTTCTTCCCCTCATTTCTCTCTTGAGATCAGGTGGGGACAAGGAAATAGATATGTGAAGGGCAAGGAGAATGGTGCGAGAGAGTTGTTAACAATCCACGTTCCTGAGGATGCAGTGAGCTCAGGGTTTGGTTCCCTCTCCTTTGCCTGCGCAAATTCCATCCGTTTGTATTTTACTGTAGTCAAGGAGCCCCAGAGCCTGCGTGCCGAGTCAAGGGTCTGTGGTGCGTGGCGGGGAGTGGAGAAGCTCATCGTCGCTGATTCACCGCGTCCTCCTCCACCTCCGTACCTGGAGTGAGGGAAGGGCGCTGCTTACCTGGGAAACACCTGGAAAGAATATTCACGGCATCAGGGCCTGAGAGAGAAGGCCTTAGCTGGTGTCCTCCTGGGAAGCCCAAGCCCCTCACTTTGGTGCCCATCCTCAAGTAGAACTGGAGTTTCTGTAGTACTTGAGAATTATTTTTTTCATGACTTGAGATACAGCATAGCCGGATCATGTGGCAGCCGGGAGCCACCAGCAGCCACGGACGCCTGTGCTCTCTCCGTTTCTCTCCATCTCCACCGCCACCACCACCAGCATGTGGGCTCCTGTCGCTGTCTTTTCCACCCCCAGCGATGGTTGGCTTCCTTTGCTTACAATTAAGTTTGAATGTGACCCAAAATATCAGCATCAGCCCTTTTATCTGGTGACCTGTCAGCTTCCTTCTGACCCCCACATCTCTCTGTCCTAATTCTAAAATTAGGACAATGAGCCGGGCGTGGTAGCGCACACTTGTAATCCCAGTACTTGGGAGGCGGAGACCGGAGGATCCAGGTTCACGGCCAGCCTCAGCTACTTAGTGAGGCCCTCCGCAACTTAGTGAGACCCGGTTTCAAAATAAAGTATAAAAAATAGGGCTGGGGGTGAAGCCCAGAGGTAGAACGCCCCTGGGTTCAATCCCCGGTACCGCAAAAAAAAAAAAAAAAAAAAAAAAACAACTATAATTAGGACAATGAAAGAAACCCAGTTGATCCAAATCATCTTTTAAGATAGGCCTCAAAGTCACTTTTTCTGGGCAAGCAGCTGGTGGGTTAGATGCTCCGTCTGGACACTGGGCGTGTAGCAGACAGACAGCTGTGGCCAAAGTACCATTCAATCTTAGGTTGCCAAGGGGGCAGTACTGCTTCCAGGGAGGAGGCACTGGGATGAAATCGAGACATAAAGAAATGCAAATTTGTCACTGCATCTTTCTATTTATTCACTTAAAGGTAGATTTCCAGGGGTGGGAGAGTGCTGGGTCATTTTTTTTCTGAAAGTGGGGTGGTATGTCAAGAAGCCTGGGAAGCTCTGTGTTGGATATTTACTGAGCACCTCCTCAGTAGTTGCTGGAGATCTAGAGCTGTAAAGGAACTCATGGCAGGAGAGTCAGAAGGAAGGAATTAGAGCCAGGCATGGCGGAGCACACCTATAATCCCAGTATTTGGGAGGCTGACAGGAGGATCAAAGGTTCAAGGACAGCCTCAGCAACATAGCGAGACTCTCAGCAATCTAGTGAGACCCTGTTTCAAAACAAAAATAAAAAGGACTGGGGGTGTAGCTCAGAGGTAGAATGCCCCTGGGTTCAATCCCTAGTACCACAAGAAATAAATGAATAAATAAGGAACTGGCGTGTAGAGGGATGACTTTTGAGATAGCAAGAAGCACAAGGCACCCTGGAACTATAGAGGAGCGGGTGAGTCACTGTATTTTCTGTGGCTGGGCCGTCACTCATGGCTCCGACGGGCCCTGTCCTCACTGGAGCTGTGAAGAGGGTGCCTGGACACGGGTTACCAGGCCGCGTTCTCCAACAGGCAGAGCTGCAGAACATGGTCCAGTGCCCCTCTCCTGGATAACGCGTCGTCCCTCACTTGGGTGTTCATGGGACTGCATCTGGCTCGAAAAAAATCACAACAGATCTGGAGGGGGAGGGACGCCGACATAAACAATGACTACTGCCGGGCGTGGTGGCGCACGCTTGTAATCCTAGTCCTTGGGAGGCGAAGACCGGAGGATCCAGGTTCACAGCCAGCCTCAGCTACTTAGTGAGGCCCTTCGCGACTTAGCAAGACCCGGTTTCAAAATAAAGAATAAAAAATAGGGCTGGGGGTGTAGCTCGGAGGTAAAATGCCCCTGGGTTCAATCCCCGGTACCACAAAAAAAATAAAAAAAATAAAAAAATAAACGATGACTACTTAGGATGTAGTTGCGGTAGGTGCTTCCCTGCGTGAATGCACGCTGACACAGTTCAGTTCCTGCCCGCAGTCCACACGCTTGCTTCCTCCCCTGTCCTTCGTGTTGGATGACAAGCAGGAGTAAGACACTGTTGCTCTTGCAGTGCCCAGGTCACTTATGCGAATTCCAGGACGAAAGACTGTAGACTCTGCTGCCAAGCAGCTCCTAGCACGGCGCCATGGCAGTGAGCAGGCTGGGTGCAGGGACAAGGGAAGGGGGAAGATGGGGAAGAACGGGAGTAATAGCAAAAAGCCAGGAACAGCGGAGGTTTAAGGGGCACATGAGTAGAGTGTAGGGAAGACGAGAAGTGAGGGGGAACGAGCTCAAGGAAGAGCTCACCACGCTGTCCTGCAGGGTCATCAGAGGCTCAGCAGACGAACACTAGGAAGTCAGAGAAGGAGCCACTGTCCTCAGGAAGAGGATTTAAGCAGAGCCACTGTCCTGAGGAAGGGGATTTAATCAGAGCCACTGTCTTGAGGAAGGGGATTTGATCAGAGCCACTGTCTTGAGGAAGGGGATTTGATCAGAGCCACTGTCTTGAGGAAGGGGATTTAATCAGAGTTGATACAGGTTTGGGTGGGATGTTTATTTGCATATCCATAATCAATGGAGCGTCAGGAAAGGGTTTCTCCAAACCACATAAGTTTTTCTCTGAGACAATGGATCCAAATGAAAATCCTCTAGAGAAGTGGGTGCTGCCCTGGGGAATGCGTTCTGGCTGGAGGAGAAGGGCACACTGGCCTCCATGTTAGGGTGGCACTGCTTCTCAGCTTCTGTTTCTTTTTCTTTTTTAATTGGCTGTGGAAAGAGAGCTAGCAGACACTCCTTAAGGAACTACAGCAATGCCAGGGGAGAGGGGTCAGAGAAACGGAGGCTTCACTCCTGTCTTCAGAAGTTTTAAAAGACCTGGGCCCTGGCATGTGTGCTCTGCCATCCTGGGCAGCAGGTAATGGGACGCCCTCGCCCCTTTCCTCCATCAGCACGAGCAGGATTCCTGGTACCGCCGGCCTGAGTGGGACCGTGGGTGAGGCATTGGATCCACCGGGCCTCAACTTGCTCATTGGCTTTGGGTTGCAGTAGATTAGATTAGAGTCCTTGTGAAGGTGTCCAACATATGGGTAGTGCTCCGTAAATATTTTACTGTCATCTTCATATACCTGAAATCAGAGTAATATCCAAACTCCTTAACACAGCCTCCAAAGCGTTCATTATCTTAGAATCACTAGGCTCTCAAAGCAAATGCTTAGAAAGGCTACGTCACTGTGGGGGCTGTCCCCCCCAACCGCTGCAGTAGCCTCCTATCTAGTTGCCTGTGTCCTCTTCAACCTCAGTCTCCCCCACAGCTGACCTGTGAGTTTATCTAGATGTACCCAGCCACATCACTCTTTGGTTCAAACCTCTCTAATGGTTTCCCATCACACATAAATCCAGAGTTTGGGTCATGGCCTTGCAGGCCTCCAGTTACCCTCCAGCCTCATCGCCCATCCCTGTCCACTGTCTACTCACACTGGCCTCAGCTCGCCAGGCACATTCTCCCTATGGGCAGCATTCCTGTCCCCTCTGCTCAGCAGCTCTTCCCCAGACACTCGGTTTCCTCCCTCACTATATTCAAACCTCTGCACAGATGTTACCTCCTCTAAGAGAATGTCCCAAATGCTACTTAAAGTAATCCCAGTCCCTGGTCACACTGAACCCCTCGCACAGCTTTCTGGTGAACATTTTTGTTTGTGTGACTACCTTCCCTAGTACAACTAAATGCCCAGGCTGCCGGCTCCACTGCTAGCCCCCAGCCCCTAGAGCAGTGCCTGGCACGTGAGAGCCCCGGAAGTGTCTGGAGAACGAATTCTTCAGTAAAACCCCCAGAATGGCGTCACACATGTCACTGACACGCTCCCTAAAAGGTGGCCAACGATTCCCTAAGGGAGAAGTCTCAGGTCACATTCCTGATTTTTTATTTATTCGTTTATTTTTTTCAGTACTGGGGATTGAACCCAGGGGCATTCTACCTCCGAGCTACACCCCCAGCCCTATTTTTTTATTCTTTATTTTGAAACAGGGTCTCGAGCCAGGCGTGGTGGCACACACTTGTAATCCCAGTACTTGGGAGGCTGAGACCAGAGGATCCGGGTTCGCTGCCAGCCTCAGCTACTTAGTGAGGCCCTCCGCAACTTAGTGAGACCCGGTTTCAAAATAAAGGGATAAAAAATAGGGCCGGGGGTGTAGCTCGGAGGTAGAACGCCCCTGGGTTCAATCCCCGGTACTGCCAAAAAAAAGAAAAAAAGAAAGAAACAGGGTCTCACTAAGTTGCGGAGGGCCTCACTAATTAGCTGAGGCTGGCCGCGAACCTGCGATCCTCCTGTCTCAGCCTCCCAAGTACAGGGATTACAAGCGTGCTCCACCACGTCCGACCTGATTGTTTATTTTTTTAACCAACAAGAAGTTTAAAACCCTCTCACCTTTCCTTCCTGAGCTCCATGAAAATCACCTCTTCAAAGGTAACCAAGTATCTCCAGGGAGAGGTCCCTGTCCATCACCTCACCACTGCCGCCCGGGCAAAACAGTCAACCAACATGAGTGCCAGCTTCTCTAAATATCACCAGAGGCCCAAGATGGAGACTGGCAGCCAGGGCGCCTCTCCCTCGCCCCGTGTGGTAAGTCACCAAGCCTGTTCCACGTCCTGCGCATTGCTCGGCACCGTCGGGTTCCCTCCGCCACGCCCTGGTTCCGCAGCCACCATCAACCCTGCCCTGAGCTGCTGGCCTTCGCCCGGGTGTCCCTGTCCCCGCACCCCACACGCGGAAATTAATGTCCCTTCTCCCAGCAGCGCCCTGGCCGTGGACGCTGCTTCCGGACGGGAGGCGCAGGCCTGCCAGGTGTGAGCTCTCCATCGGGTCGGCGCCCCGGCTCACTCGTCCTGCTCCGCGGCCTCCCGGGCTTGGTTTCGCCGCTGAGACCAACGCCGGTGTGGCAGCGCCACGTGGGGCCGGCGCCGCTCTGCGCATGCGCGCGGCCGCGGGAGCCTGGCTGGGGGCGGGGCGCCGGTTCCCAGGCCCGCGCGCATGCGCAGAGCGGCGCCGGGTGCGGACTCGCGCATTGTGCTCGCCGGGCGCTGGGCGCCGCCGCGAGGCTCCAGGGACGCAGGCCGGGAGGACCAGCGGCGACCCGGCCCGGGGCCGCGGAGGTGCGGGTCGCGTCCGTCCCGGAGGACGCTGACCTGGCGCCGCAGACTTCCCGGGACGTGTGTCCGAGACTAGATCCCGAGCGGGGAGCGGAGGACGGCCGGGAGGAGGCATCTCAGGCTGGGTCCCAATCCCAGCGCCCGGGAGCCGGCTCGAGCGCCCGTCTACACTGGCGACGGGATGCGCCCGGCCGACGCGGTTCCTGCCCGGCGCGCGGACTGCGGCAACTCCCGCGGACCTGGCGGAGCGGCGGAGGCCGGGCCGCGAGGATGAGCCTTGACCCCCGACTCCTGCGCCCCAGACACGCACAGACACGCCGTGTCTGCCCGGCCCCCGGCTCCAGGTCGCCCCAGAGAGCGAGCAGCCCGAGGCTGGAGAAGGGCCCGACTCGCCCACGGGAAGACCCAGCCCACCCGGCAGGCCTCCGCCACCTCTCGACCTCCGTTCCCCTCCCCTCCGGATCAGCAGGCCTAGGAGAGGCGGTTTCCCCAGACTCCTGAGCAGAGCTTCAGGGTGGGTAGATAGTGTGAGGACTGGGGCTGGAGCAGGCTTTCTGCAAGAAGTCAGTGTTTAGGACACAGAGAACACGAGGATGTGATAGAGGAAAGATGTGAGGGGAAGCAGCCTGGGGAGCGATTTCCTTCCCGACAAAAGCAAAGAGAAATACTCCCCAAAGCAGGAGAGAAGCCCCGGAGCAAATAGGGGCCAAAAAATCCATCGCACCTACTGAAGGGAATGCAGAAGGACTCCCGATGCGCGTGCCCGCAGCCTCCCTCCTCGCTGCTGGGTAATACTCTATGACCCAGGCCTCTCCTCGTTTGTAGACAGTTCCAGCCTGAGGAATCCTACAGTGGCAAAGCTCCCCTCCCCCCTGTGCCCGCTCAGCACCTCGCCTGTCCCTGGGAGGACTCTTCAGGGAAGGAATGGCTGGCAGCCACCTGCCGGCCATGGTGCAGGTGAGTGGGGTGCTGGGGGTGTTCTTGCTGAATTGCTTTCTAGATTTGAAGAGTGAGGGTGTCTCCTCCCCCTGACCGAGAGCTTGGCTCCCACTCCAGTCTCCAGTCTCCCCCAGACTCCTGATCCCAGTTGCTCCTTCCGGCCTCACACTGGGCTTATCCTGGTGGGTGTTGGAGCTCCGTAACTTGCTAAAGGTCATGGGAATGGAACAGCTGGGACCGGAACCAGGTTTGTCTAAAATGAAACTTTCCACAAGCACTTTTTCTACAAGCAAGTACTATTAGGGCTAAGGTGGTAAAGACAGTACCCACACTGGAACCAAGAAAGGGGAGGAGTCGGAACCCTTTCCCTGCGAGGTGGGATTTGCTGGACTCTGTGTGTGTGTGTGTGTGTGTGTGTGTGTGTGTGTATGTGTGTGTGTGTGTGTTTCCCAGGGGCATTCTGCCTCTGAGCTACACCCCCAGCCCTGCTGGCCTCGAACCTGTGATCCTCCCGCCTCAGCCCCCCAAGTACTGGGATTACAGGCGTGCAGCACCATGCCCAGTTTCCGTTATAATCTTATGGGACCACCTTGGTTCGTGGGGTCTGCCATTGACCAAAACATCGTTATGCGATGCGTAACTGTCGCAGGTGCTGAGTCCATGCGCCATGTTGAAACGCAGGGAGGCCCCAGAGCTGCAGCGCTCTCCCCACCTTCTGGGAGTGACCAGTCCAGTGCGAGCCTGAAAGCAAGCCTGAACCAGTAAAATGGAAGGGCTTGGACGGCCCCACATGGGTCACTGCAGAAGCAGTGGAGGAGGGCCGTGCTGAGGAAGGGGTGTCTACGCTGAGCCTGACGGGGGTTCAGTCACATGGGGGAGCTAGAAGCAGGGTGGGCAGATTGAGTAAGGAGCAGTCTAGTACAAAGCTCGGCCCTAGGAGACCTAGAGGAGATGTTTCACCTGTCCCTGAATGCCGGCGTCCTGGGCTCCAGAAGTCCTGTGAGTCCCCATGAGCTGGGGACGCCGGAGCAGCCCCTGGTCAGTAAGAAGGGACTTGCTGTTCCAGGACCCGGTGACCTTCAAGGATGTGGCTGTGCTCTTCACCCAGGAGGAGTGGGGGCGACTGGGCCCCGCCCAGAGGGCCCTGTACAGGGACGTGATGCTGGAGAACTATCACAACCTGGTCTCACTGGGTAAGACTTCGGGGACCTCAGGGGACCCTTAAATTGATGTCACACAAAAGCGGAGGTTGGAAATGGGCTGATGGGGGATGCCAGCTTCAGAGCTGCTCCTGTTTGTCCTTGCTGTCCCCAGGCTGCTTTTGGAGTCGTAAGTAGAGACACCCGGAAGTGGTGAGGGGTCGGACCTCCCCCCCACTCTTCCAGCAGGGAGAGGGACGTGGGAACAGGCTGCCTCTTTCAGGCCTGAGCCGTCTTTTCCTCCTGCACCTATGTTGTCCCACCTGGGCCTTCCTGTCACGTCACCTTCTCCAGAAGTTCCAAGGACCGCGCATAGTCCTCGCAATGATTTTTACCACTATTATGAAAAGATATGGTCCATTTTTTTTCCCCTTAAAAAATCAGGACTCTCAGGACCCAGACCAGACATGTTTTCTCGACTGGGAAAAGGGGAAGAATGGACGCACGAGGACGCCTCAGGAGCCGCCTGTCTCGGTAGGAAGCACGCATGGGGGAGGTGCTGGGAGACCCGGTTGGTCAGGGTAGGCGTGAAACCTCAGCACATGTGTCAGGCCTCGTTGCCACATTTGTCCCAGCTTGCATTGTTAAATTGTCACACTCCTGTCTTGTGGCAGTTTGTGCCTCTCTGAATGCTTGCTCGCTCTCTCTCTCTCTCTCTCCCCTGGTTTGGCATAGATTACTAGTGTCTGGTTTAGAAAAGACCTCAGATGTCACCTGGGCAGGTTCCCCCCACACACCCACACACTTGAGCATCCGATGGTCCTGCCTCTGATGGTCACTCTCTACTTGCACATCTGGTGAGGAGGAGCCGCAGCTGGGAGCTGAAGAGCCAGTTATGTGCCTATGACAGCTCCTCTTTTCCTAGGAAAACGTCGCACATTTCTTCAGCTACCTCATTTCTTCCCCATGCACGTACGTTCAGCTGACGCTGAACTGTCCGCTCTTTGCCAGGCCCCGTGCTAGGCCCTGCGCACACGAGGGCCAGATCTGCGTGTCCTTTGCTGTGTGGCTCAAACCTGGCACAGTGCATGACACCTAGTCAGGGGCATGGACTCGTCGCCTGGGGGCGCAGAGGACGTGACAGTTTGTGGCTGTCACTTGTCTTAAGCAGCCCGTTGGGTCTGGTGGCTTAAGGACAGGGTGCCTCCTTCCATAATCTCTCGATGTTCTAGAAAAGTCACTGCCTTATCCAAGGTACTATGATACTGTGTTTTTGTTATCATTTTGCAGCCTGTAAAAAAAATATTTTTTTTGTACTGGGGATGGAACCCAGGGGCATTCTACCTCCAAGCTACACCTCCAAGCCTTATTTTATTTTTTATTTGGAAACAGGGTCTCACTAAGTTGCTGAGGTTGTCCTCGAATCTGCGATCCTCCTGTCTCAGCCTCCCAAGTACTGGGATTACAGGCATGCGCCACCATGCCCAACTCCTATAAAATATTTTTACAAACCTTTATTATTGATTTTTCACAGTAACCCAGTGGTGTCGGCAGGAATATCATATCTTACAGTAAATAACTACCCACCTGGAATGTCTAGGGCTCCATTTTGTATGGAACTTAATTTTTTGTTGTTTTTGGTGGTGCTGGGAATTGAACCCAGAGGTGTTCTACTTCTGAGCTACACCCTAGCCCTATTTTATTTTTTATTTGGAAACAGGGTCTTGCTAAGCTGATGCAAGCCTCACTGAGTTGCTGAGGCTGGCTTCGAACCTATGATCCTCCTGTCTCCGCCTTCTAAGTACGGGGATTACAGGGGTGCACCACCGTGTCCAGCTTGGAATTTAAATTTTTAACTCTAACATTTAGTTATCAAAAAAGTTTTAGGCAGGGCGTGATGGCGCACACTTGTAATCCCAGTACTTGGGAGGCTGAGACAGGAGGATCACAGGTTCGCGGCCAGCCTTAGCTACTTAGTGAGGCCCTGTTTCAAAAAATAAAAAATAGGACTGGGGTGTAGCTCGGAGGTGGAATGACCCTGGATTCAATCCCCAGTACCACACACAAAAAAAAGTTTTAGATTACCCAATAGAATTCTGAATATTTGAATTTGTATATTTTACTACAACCAAACTAAAGCTGTGTGTGTGTGTGTGTGTGTGTGTGTGTGTGTGTGTTAGTTACTGGGGATTGAATTCAGGGGCACTCTACCACTAAGCTACATTCCCCGCCCTTTTTTTTTAATTTTTATTTTGAAACGGTCTCACTAAGTTGCTGAGGTTGGCTTTAAACCTGTGATCTTCCTGTCTCAGCCCCCCAAGTACTGGGATCACAGTTGTTCGCTACCATGCCTGGTGAAACTGAGGCATTTTTAATGTTTCATTCTATATTATACAAACAATGTTTTAACCAAAAGGGGGGGGGGACAAAATTTGTCTGTGGTCCTACCACTCTTATGTAATAACTTTTAATTTATTCAATCAGCCATTAGCTCACCACTGCCACTCATTCCTTACTGTTCCTGGGTGGGAGGAGCTTGCAGGTAAAGGAGGTTTCTATCCCTGGAAGGGTTTTGCAGTCAGTATGGGTGATGAGACAATTGTGGTTCAGTTCTTCACAGACGTGGAAAGAAGGCTTATTTTATATCTCCCAATAAAGTTCTGTAGCTTCCTTCATGCCTTATTTCCCATTAAAGTCATCATTTTTATAGCTACATATGTAAATACATATGCATATGAATATATGTCATATTATATATTTAATAAAACCATTTCCTGTTTTATTTTTAAACTAGAAATGGCTGCTAGCAGGAAATGCTAGAAGATCCGGGCATGGTGGCACACACAAATAATCCCAGTACTTGGGAGGCTGAGACAGGAGGATTGCAGTTTTAAGGCCAGCGTCTGCAACTTAGCGAGACTCTGTTTCAAAATAAACTGTAAAGGGCTGGGGGTATACCTCAGAGTCACAGCTCCCCTGGGTTCAAACCCCAGTACCAAAAAAATGAAAAAAGTCCATATAGAATAATGGAAATACGCTTTGTTTCTGATTTTCAAAACACAGATTGAGCATCCTTGATCCAAAACTTTTAAATTTGAAATGCTCCAAAATCCAAAACTTTTGGAGTGCTGATATGCCCCACAAGTAGAAAATCCTCCACGTAGGACATGACAGGTCATATTCAAAGTGCAGATGCGCTAAAAACACCGTGACAGTTGCCTTCAGAGAGGAAGAGTGGCTGCTTTACAGCGCACGTTTATTCTGGTAGTTAATGCTGGTGTATAGTTTGCTTTTCTTTCTTGAAATACCCTTGTTTCTGATGTCAGTAATGTTAGCCTCAGGAAATGAGTTGGGAAGGGTTTTTCCTTCTACTTTCTGAGAACAACTGTAGGATGGGTGCTATTTCTTCCCTGAACCTTTGGTAGAACCAGCAGAGTGTTCCGGGCCAGGAGCCGGAGGCCGGGGGACAGTTTTCAGTTGCAGATTTCGTTTCCACAGCTTTCTTCTATTCGGGGTCCACATATTTTCGCTGCCTTGGCCTCCCCGCCCCGATTTGTCACCTGAATACATTGAGGCCTCTGGCTCTCCTCGGTCCTGTGCTAGGAACCACACTCCCCTCGTGGGACCAGCGGAGGTGCAGAGGTCTGGCCTCGCTTCCCTCTCCCGCCACTGACCTTCACTGTCTCTCCATTGCCTAACAGCTGCTTTTTTTTTTTTCTTTCTGGTTTTTAAATTGTTTATAGCAGGAATTCTCTATTGAGTTTTTGTTGTTGTTGTTTGAGGTACTGGGGATTGAACCCAGGGACATTCTACCTCTGAGCTACACCCCCAGCCCGATTATTTTGTTCTTTATTTTGAAACAGGGTCTCACTAAGTTGCGGAGGGCCTCACTAACTAGCTGAGGCTGGCCGCGAACCCGGATCCTCTGGTCTCAGCCTCCCAAGTACTGGGATTACAAGTGTGTGCCACCACGCCCGGCCAGATCTATTTTTTTAAGTCATGTTTTCTAGTTGTTTTCCTCAGGTTTGCCACAGGCTGCTCTATCTTGACCAGATGTGAAAGTCAGTCTTTAATATTTGGAGGTCTGGCAGTACAGTGAGTCCTCTGTACTTGGGGTTTCACATCTGTGGGCTTAGCCAACAGTGGATGTATACTATATAGTTAGGCCTATAATAATGGAATAATGGTTCCTTCTGTGCTGAACATGTCTAGATTTTTTCTTGCACTTTTCCCTAAATAATACAGTATAACAACCATTTACATAGCATTTATGTTGTATCAGGTATTGTCATATAGAGATAATTTAGAGTAGGCAAGAGATTGTGCATAAGTTGTACGCAAATAGTATGCCATTTTATATAAGTGCCGGAGGATCCATGGGTTTTGTTGTCTGTGGGGAATTCTAGAACCAAGCCCTTTCACACACCAGGAACAACTACTCTGTCATTTAACAGTCACCATTTTTTGTTTTGAGCAGGGACATATTATTCTGAGCTTGGGATTTTAGCCGTACAGCATACCTACATATCTTTCTTTTGCAGATAATTAAAGGGGGTTTAAAATTGTCATTATTGTTCTTTGTAGGAGATTTTCTGGAGTTGGAGAAGTGCTGAGGAAGCCTTGTTCTTGTTAGGATCCCTAGAGTCTTTATATGATCTGCGGTCAGTGTCTGGCCATGGTGTTACGTTGCTTAGTATAAGGTCTTAAACAGACGTACGTTAAAAGGTGGAAATGCACACCTGTCTGTAAAAATGGCACGCCATGCAGAACTCTGCTTGTTAATATCAAGACACGCATGAAACCCAGTTGAGAAGGTTGCTACGTGAGGGGTTTTCGGGGAGAAGAGCTTTGTCCGATGAGTCACGGGCCATAGCTACTGTTCCAGCAACAGGTCTCTTCTAGGATCACTCCTCCCTCTCCCCAGTCACAGCCTCTCCTTCCCAGACATGCCGGCGTGGCCTGGAGCTCTGCTTCCGTCCTCGTTTTCTGTTCCTCTGCGTCACCGTGGCACGTCTTCCTCGTGTGGGTGGCACGCTGTCATGTGGGTTGCAGTCGCTACTTCCTCGGGAGCAGCAAGTCCTCTTCAGTAGACAGAACACTCCATGCGGCTCCGCGACAGCCCAGCTCATCCCTGTCCATCCGAGTGCTCACGTGCGCCTGTGAAACACAGATGTGTTAGTAGTACTCACCTAGGTAGTTATCAGTACTGGAGATGGCACCCAGGAGCACTTTGCCATGTGTCTACATCTTCGGTCCTTTTTACTTTTTATGAGACAGGGTCTCACTAAGTTGCGTAGGCTAGCCTCGAACTTGCAGTCCTCCTCAGCCTCCCAAGTAGCTGGGATTACTGATACTTGATATTTTTTCCTGCCAAGTGCTGACCTCTGGTTTCAGTGGTTTATGAAAGTCACATCTGGGTTGTCTTAAAAGCCACAACACTAGGATAGGCAAGATACTGTTTTTTGGTTCTTTGTTTTGTTGTTGTTGTTGTTTTGCAGTACTGGGGATTGAACCTAAGGTCATTCTACCTCCGAGCTAAATTCCTTATTTTTGAAACAGGGTCTCACTAAGTTGCGGAGGGCCTCACTAAGTAGCTGAGACTGGCCGCGAACCTGCGATCCTCCTGTCTCAACCTCCCGAGTACTGGGATCACAAGCGTGTGCCACCACGCCCAGCTGGCAAGGTACTGTTTTAGACTTGCAAAGTTAGGTAACTTCTCTCTATCACAGAGAAAATAGCATTGCACTCAGGATCCCCCCAGGCCTGGGACCTCTGAGGTCAGGATCCCCGGCCCCTGCCTCGGACATGATATATTGGCTCAGACCCCACCACAGTCCAATCTTCACCTCTCTTCCTCTTCCTTTCTTATTGTCATTTCAAGAAAGCTTCAACACTGCCAAGACGTGGTGGCACACGCCTGTAATCTCAGTACTTGGGAGGCTGAGAGAGGAGGATCACAGGTTTGAGGCCAGCCTCAGCAACTTAGCGAGACCCTGTTTCAAACTAAAAAATAAAATCGGGCTGGGGGTGTAGCTCAGAGGTAGAACGCCCCTGGGTTCAATCGCCAGTACCACAAAAAAAAAAAAGAAAGCTTCAAACTGTGTTGTCTTTGTTAGCATTATTAACAGGCTTATCATCTCACGTGCACCAGGGTAAGGCAGACATTTTATTTTTAATGTCTTGCAGACTGGACGACTCTGCCTGTGAGTAAGACAACGACACTCCGGGCAGATATTCCCGAAGAAGAGCTAGATTCGTGGACAGCGGAGGACAGCCCCAGCGGAGATGGCGACTGGCTGTGTGCCGGCCTGTCGGGGTGGCAGTGCCCGCAAGGTCAGGAGATGAGCTTACAGCGGGCGGTGCGGCCGGGGGGCAGCGAGCAGGGGCGCGGGGACCCCGGGAAGGGCTGCGCTGTGAGCGCCTCTCTCGTTCAAGGCCAGGGACTTCACGCCGGCCAAAAGGCTGTGGACTGCGGCGAGTGTGGGAAAGCGCTCCCCCAGATCTCCACGCTTCACAGACACCGCAAGAGCCGTCCCGCGCGGCTCGACGCGAGTCGGAAAACGCAGGCGAGAGAGAAGCGCTACGAGTGTCGAGAATGCGGGAAGGCCTTTCACCAGAGCACGCACCTCATCCACCACCAGCGGGTCCACACCGGCGAGAAGCCGTACGAGTGCAGGGAGTGCGGCAAGGCCTTCTCCGTGAGCTCCTCGCTCACCTACCACCAGAAGATCCACACCGGGGAGAAGCCCTTCGAGTGCGGCCTGTGCGGGAAAGCGTTCATCCGGAACATTCACCTCTCGCACCACCACCGGATCCACACTGGAGAGAAGCCTTTCAAATGCGACGTGTGTGAGAAAGCCTTCGTGTGCAGGGCGCACCTGACCAAGCACCAGAACATCCACAGCGGCGACAAGCCCTACAAGTGCGGCGAGTGCGGGAAGGCCTTCAGCCAGAGCACGAGCTTCCTCCAGCACCAGAGGATCCACACCGGGGAGAAGCCCTTCGAGTGCAACGAGTGCGGGAAGGCCTTCAGGGTGAACTCGTCCCTCACCGAGCACCAGAGGATCCACACCGGGGAGAAGCCCTACAAGTGCAGCGAGTGCGGGAAGGCCTTCAGGGACAACTCGTCCTTCGCCCGACACCGGAAGATCCACACCGGCGAGAAGCCGTACCGCTGCGGCCTGTGCGAGAAAGCCTTCAGGGACCAGTCAGCCTTAGCCCAGCACCAGAGGATCCACACGGGGGAGAAGCCGTACGCGTGCAACACCTGCGACAAAGCCTTCAGCGACCATTCCGCCCTGACCCAGCACAAGAGGATCCACACGCGGGAGAAGCCCTACAAGTGCAGAGTGTGCGGGAAGGCCTTCCTCCGGAGCACTCACCTCACGCAGCACCAGCGGATCCACACCGGGGAGAAGCCCTACAAGTGCACCAGGTGCGGGAAAGCCTTCAACCAGACGGCAAACCTCATTCAGCACCAGCGACACCACGTGGGAGAGAAGTGACGGGGCGCCGTCCAGAACGCGGAGCTCTGAGGCTGCGCGGCCCATTGAACGTGCTGGGCCCGTTGTAGAGAATAACCGTGAAGTCTGATGTGGAGATAGTCATCGTATTCACTGAGTCGCGCGTCATGGTGTCCCCGGTGTTGAGAACTTAAGAATGGCAGACGGGGACCCCCATTGTTCAGCACTGCCCCAGTCAAATAGCAGTATTTGTTTTTAATTAGACTGAATTATCAAGAGTTGGGACCGGAATGAAGCTTCATTAACAACATAAAAATTGGTTTATCAGATTTACAATTTAAGAGAATTATGAAATTGTAATAAGGTTGAGAAGCAAAGGAACAAAAAAGTAAAAAAATTATCTATAAGCACCGCGTTGTACGAGACCCTCAGGCATACGTCGCCACCACTAACGGAGCACTTTGTCCTCTCCTCGCCCACCTGGCCCCAGGTAACAGGCACGGTCATCCACGTGTACACCTTCCCCTTCCAGCTGTCCCTTGTCACAGCTCCTGAGACGTCTCTCCACCAGCTCCTTATCTGTGTTCTCTTTCTGGGCAGTTCATTTGAAAAGAGTGGCTTCTGACTTAACTCCTGTCAACACCACGTCACTTATGACCACCACCCTTGGGACGTGTGCCGCCCTGAGCCCACACGCAGCGTGAGCATCGCCCTTACTCAAGAGTCAGTATCAGAACCAGTACACCCACACCCAGCTTTCAGGACTCTGGGGGCAAAGTTTGATCTAAACCCTTGATTTACCGCACTCCTGCGGCCTCAGCTTGACGCTCACGCTGCAATGACACCTGCACAGGGGCTTTACCTGTGCGACCGGCGTCCTCCGGGTCCTCTGTACCGCAGTCAGGTCCTCTGCACACAGCGGTCAGGAGTCTGCTCAGTTTCACGAGGTGGTTGGGAATCCTGGCCGCCCCCACTTCTGTGACTGCGTTCCCCAGGGTGCAGCTGACAGAAGGGTGAAAGCCCACGGCCACTTCCCATGCCCTGACCACTCCTCCCCTGGGCCGGACAGTCCTCTGTCCACTGCACTAGGGAATATTCAGTGCTGCTGCTTCCTGGCCCCTGGCCAGCTTTGCTGTGTTTCTGAAGAATCGATTCTGTATCCACAGGAAGGCGGAGAGCTTTGCGTTTCCACTGTTGCATTGGAAGGTTGGCATTTCCTTCCCTCCATTCGGGCGCCCGACCATTTAAAACCTCTCCCGGTGGTGAGTGATCGGTTGATTAGTTCATGGGTCCAGGACTGGTCCACGACACCGTTGATGTCCTCTGTCCAGGGCAGTGTCCTCGTCCCAAGCGTGAGTGATGCCCTAGCCCTGCAGGTGCAGTTCCTTCGCCCTCTTCAGCCCTTCAGGACGTTGGTGGCAATTGATGAGCTATAGTCACATGCCCGCACCTGCACGTACATGGCCGCTCCACGGACGCTCTCCCCTCCCCCCGCAAGGAGTGGGGGCGCCTGCTCCCCTGGGGGCTGGAACGCTCCCCGCAGTGAAGGAGCAGAGCAGCTGTCCTGGTGGGCAGAGCGGCAGGCTCCTGGTTTGTGGGAGTGCCGTCCGTCAAGGTGGGCAGCCTCCTGCCGCTGCACCTCTGCTCCGAGCTGAAGAAGAGGATACTCCATATCATGTTGGACACCGGGTTGATACATAGACTCAGAAGCTTCCGGCAGCTCCAGAGCCCAGGTTCGCTTGATTCAGCTTCCAGCTGAAAAAGGCCACCCGTGTGGGCAGGCCTCCCCTGCTAGGTGACCAGCAACCCACACTGTCCTCCCCTGCCTGCGGAGCAGCATCTGCAGGTCACCTGTCACTGGCTGCGCATGGGCCCACACATCCGTCTGCAGCCTCACGTGGCTGGCAGCTCCACATTGCACAAGAAACCTGGGAATGCTGCTCTCTGCGACTTCCGTCCTGGCCCTGTGACCTGCTAGTCCTAGCTGCCACCTCTGCCCCTGCCTGCCTCCACCTGGAATCCCTGTCACCTGCTAGTCCAGGCTGCCGCCTCTGCCTCCTCCCTGTCGCCACCTAGAATCCCTGAGAAATGCACTGCTATGCCAAGTGTGCTGTTCATCTTGTGTGTTTGTTGAAAGCAGGGAGCCGCTTGGTGTGTGCGTGCTGTAAGCCAAGACCTGCCACCAGGTTGGGGCGTCCTATGTCTCAGTGAACGCCCCAGGAGCTGTCCCCGACACAGTGGCCGCAGCGTGCAGGCCCCCGCGGAGCGCACCTCCTGAGGATGACAGGTCTTCATGTAGTCGGACCTGGGGTCCCCATTCACTCACCCTGTCTGGGGGTCAGAGAGTCAGTAAGTGGCCGTTAGGCATGCCTGGCCAACTCGCACACATGGACGGCGATAGCACATGGCCGGGCGGCAGCTCTACTGTATTCTGTGTGATTCACGGTTTACTATGTGACCTTCTCAGCGAAGCGAGTCACACTGCCTGGGTGCCGCTCTGGCTGTTCTGATCTGAAGTAGCCTCGCTGTCTGAGCAACCCGACCACTGTCTGAGCAACCCGACCTGCCCCAGCCTCACCTTTGAACCAGCCCCTAACCGTGCAGTTTTGAAAACGCTGAGCTACTTGGCCACCATCTTTCCCGCCAGCCGACCTGCGCGGTATGAAGGTTCAGCAGTTACCAAGAAGCACTTCCCTCCACCCCACCCTCAGCCAGCTTAACCCCAAGACACGCAGGAGCACTAGGAAGAGGGGTGCATTCTGACTTACCAACTGGCCACCACGCAGCTGTCCTGACCGCGGCAGAGGGTGGAGGTCCGTCACTCGGGACCCTTCAGGGCTACAGCGTTTTTGAACTGGTGATGCGCCACCTTCCCCATCCAGCCCACCGTGCACACCCCTCCACCTAGTGCGCAGGCGCAGAGGCGGTTCCCAGCACACCCATGACCACACCGTCTCCAGGTGACGAGTCTGCGCCTGTGACAGAGGAAATGCTGGACTTAGCCATGGTGCCGTCTCCCTGGGGAGTCTGGACTGTAGGGCAGCTCCCTGCCAGAGCTCTCCTCACATGCCCGTGGCCACCCCGTCAGAAGCGCCTGCGCCGCTGCCTGGGGGGGGCCTGAGAAGGACAGTCGCATCCAGACGACTCTCATGCATGTGGGCTCCCGTGAACAGCCACTGAAATTGCCCGCTTTTCGGGGGGAAAATTGTCCCAAATTTCTACTTTCTGATTCCTCCGACCAGGCTGTCTCAGCTCCCCCGATCGACTCCACCCCGGGCTCTTTCTCCTGTGCGCCCAGCCTCCCCTCGCGGTGACGGCAGCACGTTGCTAAGATGCTGCGGTCCTCCGCAGTCAGTGACCGCTGATGAAATGGCGCCTTGACCCTGCAGCCGACTCGAGCGTCCAGGTTACTGCGCCTGAGCCTCACGTCATAGAACGAAATAGCCCTTAGCATATGTCCTGTAAAAACAAAACAGTTGGACTCACTTAAACATTAAGAATGTCATAGCCAGCCCGGGGTGGTGGTGCACACCTGTAATCCCAGTACTTGGGAGGCTGAGATGGGAGGATTGCAAGGTTTGAGGCCAGCTTCAGCAACATAGTGAGGCCCTCAGCAATTAGGCAAGAGCCTGTTTCAAAATAAAAAGGCTGGGTGTTGTAGCTTGGGGGTAGAATGCCCCTGCGTTCAATCCCCAGTACCAAAAATAAATTAATAATAATAATGATGATGATGATGATGTCATGGCCTCCAGCTATCTCATCCTCTACTTCCCTTTGCACCTTTTCCTCCCCTCCCCCATACTGCTGGATTAACCAACAGGACGATGTGGGGGGACATAAGTCTCTCCCACCTTCCTCTGTCCAGAAGTTGGGGGTTCCCCGCTTCTTGGCCAACCTCAACAGCACTATATATACTTTTGGTAATATTTTCACTTTTAATGTTTTTATACTGGTTTGTGGGAGGGAAGAACTGACGAGGCCCGGCTGTTTCTCATCACTGTGGACTGCTCCTTGTGCTGATGCGATTCTCTACCAGGGCCAGCACTTGGTGGGGCCAACGCCCCTTCCCCTCTGTGTCACCCCGTATACCACAGGCCACTGTCCTGAAAGAAAAGAAAGAAAGGCCAGGCATTGTGGCGCACGCTTGTAATCCTAGTACATGGGAGGCTGAAACCAGAGGATTCGGGTTCGCGGCCAGCCTCAGCTATTTAGTGAGGCCCTCCACAACTTAGTGAGACCCTGTTTCAAAATAAAGAATAAAAAATCGGGTGTAGGCTGGGCGTGGTGGTGCACGCTTGTAATCCCAGTACTTTGGGAGGCGGAGACCGGAGGATCCGGGTTCATGGCCAGCCTCAGCTATCTCTCCCTGTCTCTCTCTCTCTCTCTCTCTCTCTCTCTCTCTCTCTCTCTCTCTCTACCTAGTGAGGCCCTCCGCAACTTCGTGAGACCCGGTTTCAAAATAAAGTATAAAAAATAGGGCCGTGGGTGTAGCACGGAGGTAGAACACCCCTGCGTTTAATCCCCAGTACCGCAAAAAAAAAAAATCAGGTGTAGCTTGGAGGTAGAAGTCTCCTGAGTTCAATCCCCAATACCACCAAAAAAAAAAAAGAAAGAAAGAATCATTGGTGGAGAATTCGTCATCAGCGTGTGTTGATGAAAATAAAATGAGCAGAGTCCCCGTGCTCTGAGCTGCGCGGCTGTGCGTGTGGCCTGGGCGTCTAGCTGGGTGTCACTGTAAGTGTGTCAGCTCTTCTGGCTATCCGGCTTGCCACAGTAGCCATCCAAACCTCTGTGGTCCCAGAAACTGTAGTGTTCAGGCTGGGAAATACGAAGAACTGTCGCTGGGAACAACAGTGGACCCTGGAGGGCAGACTGGTGCAGGTACTGTTGTGAGTACTCTGCACACGGTAACTCGTTAGTCCTGTTAGCGTCCTCTCCTGTTTCTGTTCCGAGATGGTCCATCACTTGTGGACACAGGGGGAGACAGAGGCTCAGGTCCTGGAGACAAGCATGGCTCACCACAGCCAATGGGAAGACAGGGTGTGGAGAAGCGGGGTCCGTGGCACACCTGTAATCCCAGTACTTGGGGGGCTGAGTCAGGAGGATCGCAGGTTCGAGGCCAGAACAGTAACTTAGTGAGACCCTGTTTCAAAATTTTATTTCATTTTTTAACGTGCTTTTATTGGTGCATTGGAGTCTCACATCACAATGAATATCTATTTGATGTTAACATACATGCACACAGCTCTTAGTGTCTCACCCCTCCGCTTCCCCCCCCATTTCAAAATTTAAAAAAAATTCTTAAAGGGCTGGGGGTGCCACTCAGTGGTAGAGTACCCTGGGCTCAGTCCCCGGTGCCATGGGGGTGGGCAAGAAGACAGGATGGAGGGCAGCATTAAACCAGAGCCCTTGTCGGCTCGAGGGCAAGGCCAGGCAGGGACGGTGCGAGGTTCAGGATTGCCCCGTGTGAGTAATGGCGGACTCAGAGCGGTACTGGAGCGTTCCCTGGTTGCCCAGTACCTGGTCCTGGGATGACTGAGCAGGAGGAGTACTGCTCGGGTGCACAGGGCAGATGGAGGGGGTGTGGTTGTGATTGGTTAGTTCACATACCAAAAGACGTGCTCCTGGCTAAGCCTTTGCTGTCTCTTAGAATTAGCTAGAACCAAGAGACGCACTTTCCCAGCCAGAAAGGTTTTCTAAGATGTCAAAACATCCTGTACAGAAAACAAAATACATGTTCAATACAAATCCTCATTTGAAGATTGAAGAATTAGAAATTTGCCACGAGTCACGTGGTTGGTAGATGGTGAGTCAGAGGCCGCCTCCCGGTGACAGAACTGCAGGGCACAGGTGCTCACCCCGCGCCTGGCCACCTCTTCCAAGATGCGTCCTAGGCCACACCAGGGAGCCTTGGCCCAAGACCTGGCGGAGCTGCCGGGAGCGGGAGGCTGCGAGGCAGTGCACGCACACACGCATGCACGCACAAGTCTTCCACGAGAAGGCCTTCAGCCCTGGGTTGGTAAAGCGCAAAGAGCTCAGGGGTCTTCCAGCTGAGAGTCAGGAGCCACGGGTTCCCAGGTGGCCGAGCTGGACCGCCTGGCCTTTGGTGTCCCCTGGGGAAGCCTCTGGTGACCGCAGCAGCGGGACCCAGGCCGAAGGAGAGGGCGCTGCTAGGAATGCTTGTTCTGTAGCGTTCCAAAGGAGGAGAGCCGAGGCCGGTGGCCAGAGAAACAGAGAGGAGGAAATGGCCACTCGTCTAATGGTGGCCGCCGAGCATGGCGTCCGGCGGCTCTGCACACATTGTCTTACTCCTCAAATCCTGCGTGGGAAGGACAGGCATTGTGCAAGGAGGTGCGGTGTGTGGAGTGAGAACGGGGGCCTGCAGAACAGGTTCGTCACACGCTGGTTTTCTGCCTGAGTCTTGAGCCGGAACATTCAGAGGTGACATGAAGGGGGTGTCACCTCACAGAGGCAGCGAGGGACAGCAAGTCCAGGACTCAAGCCCTCCCGAGGCCAGCAAGCTTCTGAGCGGATGGAGCCGCACTGCCCGGTCCCTCTGGCCCCCAGGGTCGTCTGCTTAGCTTCTCTTCCTCTTCATGATCTTCCCAGAAGGCAAGGCCGAGCCAGCAGGTGCTTGAAGGGTGCTAGCGCCTGCCTGGGGGCAGCGTGGTCCAGTGGTGGCGCTCACTCCGCTGTGCCGCGGGGAAACAAAGGCCTGTGCACAGGAGGTGTTTCCGAGAAGGCAGCTCGCACACGCGCCTCGGAGCACTGTGGTCCATCGGATGGATGAGTCGTCCACGCTGTGCTGCGTGTCAGATACTCAGAAAAGGCACCGATCTAAAAAGCGATTTCTAAGGTATTCCCGACACCGTGGCCAGAGCGGTGTTTTGAATTTGTCAGACCATCTTGCTGCTCTCTTAAAGTGCTCCAGTGTAATCCTACAATGTCTCCTCATCTCACCTACAATAAAAGAAAGCCCATATTTACAGTGCTCTAACACATGATACGCCATTACCTCGTGCAATGGTTAGTTTTGTGTCATCTGGCTTGACTACAGGACCCATTCCTTTAATCAAGTATTAATCTAGGTGCTGCTTCGAAGCTATTTTGTAGATGTGGCTGACTTTAAGCAAAGGAGATTACACCCAATAATGTGGTAAGCCTCATCTAATCAGTTGAGGGCCTTAGGAGCAAAACCCCAGGTTTACCAAAGAAGAAGAAAGTCCGCCTCAAGGCTGCATCGTCAACCCCTGCCTGAGCGTCCAGCCCGCTGCCTGCTTTACAGATTTGTCCTGCCAATCCCTACAATCAGGTGAGCCAGTTCCTTAGAGAAGGTCACTTAACATTTGTGTGTGTTGCTATGGCTTGAATGTGTTCCCCACAGTTCATGTTGGAAACTTACTCTCCCGCGCCGTGGTGCTGAGAGGCCGGGCCTTAAGAGGCGATGAGGTCGGGGCTCTGTGCACAGTGGATGGAGCCGTCCTCGTGGGAGCGGGTCAGTTGTCGCGGGAGGCGCTCCTGATGAACAGACGCCTTTAGCTCCCTGCTCTCTCGCCCGCTGCCCTCTGTGATGGGTGATGCAGCAGAGGGCCCTTGCCCCAGGCCGGCCCCTCGATCAGGGGCTTCCCAGCCCCCCAAACTGTGAGAAATAAACCCTGTTCTTTATAAATCACAGTCTGTTGTGTTCTGTCACAGCAGTGAAACTGAGATTTCAGCACTTGCCCCAATTTGCCAGATCACTAATTGGGACGAGCCTTTGAGAAGAGGAGAAAAGAAAATTTATTGACTTGCTAGCAAACCAGAAAAATTAGGGAACAGACATTCAAAAAAAAAAAACAAAACAAGACAAAAAAACCCTGATTCTTCCCAGCCAGAGGGAAGAGTGTCCCTTTAAGAGCCAGGTCTTCAGCGTCACGCAGGTGTGCTTGTCAGAAAGACACAGCTCGTGTCCACCTGTCCTTGAGATGGTGTCCTCCGACACGTGGGCCCCAGTTCTTCATTCTCTGGTCAGTAAACTGATAAGAACTCATTATTCGTTAAAGGGAGGAGGGACAATGTCGGCTTTGGAACCGGCCAGCTATAGCTGCCGAAGTTGGAGTCTCTGACATGGGCCCCAGTACAGCAGCACAGAATGGGCTAAGATGGATGGATCGATCCTCCTGTTTCTCTGGAGAACCCTGATGGACACACCTCGCTTACGTTGCTTCCTTCCCTCGCCCTGCCCCACCCGGCCTCTGCCGGGTCCCCCAACACTCCAGGCGCCCCACCCTCGGCCCTGCGCCCCCACTCTGCTGGCCACTCCTCCCAGGGGTCTCCAGGGTGTCCCCCGCTCTCCACTCAGCTGGCCATTCCTCCCAGGGGTCTCCGGGGCGTCCCCCGCTCTCCACTCAGCTGGCCCACGCTTGCATTTTTCACAGTGCCGGTCTCCTCCTGACATAGCGTGTGATTCATCGACTCATCCTGTGTCGATTGTCTCCATGACTAGGACATAAGGCCCGTGAAGGAGACAGCCTGTGTCCTGGGCACTCAGCGCAGAGTAAGCGCCCAGGGGGACTTGCCGGGATCGTAATGACTGAGCGGTCCGTGGGGTCAGCGACTAGGGGCCCCGGGTGAGACTGGCCGGGCTGCTGGGCCGTGAGGGTGCTTGGTGAGCGGGGTGTCCACGGGCAGGGCGTGGCAGGCCTGGGAGTGGGCGGCGGGTGTGGGGTCAGGGATTTCCACATCTCCACAGGGATCCTTAAGGAGACTGTCCATCTGTAACTGAGAGACGGAGCACTAGGTGGTGAGGGCCGAGCTGGGGTGGCCACGGTACAGTTGTGCACGGTACAGCTCCAGGGTGTGATCGCTGACCTAAGGAGGCACAGTGGCCGGGGCAGTGGACCCTACACGTTTTCCCTGTCTGGAAAATCAGAAGGAGAAAAATCACTCCGACGTGACAGTACAGAAAAATTCAGCACTGATTTCGCAGCCAGCCTCAGCTACTTAGTGAGGCCCTCCGCAACTTCGTGAGACCCGGTTTCAATTTATAAAGTATAAAAAATAGGGCCAGGGATGTAGCTCGTAGGTAAAACACCCCTGGGTTCAATCCCCGGTATTGCAAAAATAAAAAAATTTAAAAAAAGAAAAATTCAGCACTGAAAGGCTCGGGTAGAATAACACGGTAACACTTGACACAGCAGAGTTTACCAGTAAACAGTCCCAGGCCCTGGGCCTCTCAACTCATGTGCCCTGCGGCCCTTTCGGGTTCTGAGTCTGTGGGTAAACGTTAAAATGAATCGCAGCCAGATGGTGGTGTAGGAGAGGGCGGTCCACAGCAGGGGGCATGGCAACATGGTGCCAGGGGACAATTAGTTTTGATTCACGTGGAGGATGGATAAGAGGGGGAAGAGACTGGAAGCAGAAACACTAGTTAGTATTCTGCCCCAGCACTGTCTATGAACTGGAGTGTTCGAGTCACCCCCCAATTCACATGTTGAAATGTCAACCTCTGAGATTTCAGGAGGTGTGATGGGATCAGGAGGTGCGACCTTTGGGAGGCTCACGAGGGTGGGTCCCTCACCAATATAGTGCTCTATATGTTATCAAAGAGCCTTACATTTTTAGCTGGGCACGTTGGCACACACCTGTAAGCCTAGTACTTGAGAGACTGAGACAGGAGGGTCGCAGGTTTGAGGACAGTCTTAGCAACTTAGGGAGACCCTCAGCAACCTAGTGAGACCCTGTTTCAAAATAAAAAGGACTGAAGATGTAGCTCAGGGGTAGAACACCCCTGGGTTCAAGCCCTAGTACCAGAGAGAGAGAGAGAGAGCACACTCGTGTGCAAACCTTATTTTGTGTGTGTGTGGTACTGGAGGTTGAACCTCAGGACGGTCAACCTTTGAGCTACACCCCCAACCCTATTTTATTTTTGTATTTTGAAACAGGGTTTCAATAAAGGCCTCGCTAAATTGCTGAGGCTGGCCTTGGATCTGCAATCCTCCTGTCTCATGAGGCCTTCCAAGTACTGAGATTACAGGCGTGCACCACCACACCCGGTTTAAATTGTGTGTGTGTGTGTGTGTGTGTGTGTGTGTGTGTGTGTGTGTGTGGTACTGGAGATTGAACCCAGGGTCATTCTACCTCCGAGCTACACCCCCAGCCCTATTTTTTATTCTTTATTTTGAAACAGGGCCTCACTAAGTTGCGGAGGGCCTCACTAAGTAGCTGAGGCTGGCCACGAACCCGGATCCTCCAGTCTCAGCCTCCCAAGTACTGGGATTACAAGCGTGCGCCACCACGCCCAGCAAATTTTTATAAATTTTTAGAAAGCAAAAAAGTAATAAATGGGAAAAAGCTGCAATTAATGTGTCAAGAGATTCACAGTAGTGAGAAAATATGAGAATATAATTACTACTAGAAAGCTCTCCTGTACGTGTCTCGGCACAGTGGGGCTCGGGAGAGTGTGAGGGATGGTGGGCGAAGCTTGTCTTATATCAGGATGTGACCTTATTCTGCTTTGAGACCTCGTCCTGGAGAGAAAGGCTGTAATCGTAATGAATATGGAAGAAGCCTTCTCCAATCCAGAACCCTGTTTGCACTGGAACATGGAGAAATACTTCAAGGGCAAAGAATACGAGAAGCCCTTCGGGTACAGCTCAGCTCTTACTCCACAAGAGAGAAACCAGACAGAGACTGCCTTGTAAATATCACAAAGTTGAAAAAAACCACAAAACTTTATTCAGGAATTCAATTAGATTGGAAATCAGAGAATTTAAAACTATACAGAAAAAAACAGGGAAATTTTAGGGAGTTATCATCACTCCATGGAATATCCCCCCAAAAATGACCAAAGGGAGAAATGTTATGTTCACACTGAATGTGGAGAAGCCCTCTTGTAGAAGGTGTACCTTTGTATGCTCTGGAGAATTCAGAACGGAGAGAAACCTCATGAGTGTACTAAACAGGACAGCACCTCGAGTAACAGAGGGGGCCCCCGGTCCACAAAAGTGTACATCTTGTACAAACAGCCCACGTGTGAACTGCATGTGAGAAAGTTCTAGAGGGAGATAGAACTCATTGTGCATCAAAGAATTCCCCTCCCGAGCTAGGGGTGCAGCTCATGGCAGAACACTTGCCTGGCCTGCCCCAGGCCCTGGGGTCCAGCCCCAGCACCCACACACAAAGGACCCATCCGAGAGGGAGCGACGACCGTGGGCACGGTGTGGAAACGCTTTCCCTAAGACTCATTCTCACTCTAAGTCACAGAGTTCAGAGTGGGGAAAAACTCACAAAGGAAAAGAAAAGAAAAGAAAAGAAAAGAGGACTCGAGGCTGAGGCAGGAGGATGGCAAGTTCGAGGCCAGCCCAGGCAACTTAGCAAAATAAAACATAAAAACTTGCTGGGCGTAGTGGCGCACGCTTGTAATCCCAGTACTTTGGGAGGCAGAGACTGGAGGATCCGGGTTCGCGGCCAGCCTCAGCTCGCGCTCTCTCTCTCTCTCTCTCTCTCTCTCTCTACCTAGTGAGGCCCTCCGCAGCTTCATGAGACCCGGTTTCAAAATAAAGTATAAAAATAGGGCCAGGGGTGTAGCACGGAGGTAGAACGCCCCTGCGTTCAATCCTCAGTCCACACACACACAAAAAAACATAAAAACGTATGCAGCTTAGCGGTAAAGTGGCCCTGGGTTAAGTCCCCAGTACCACGAAGGGGAAAAAGAAGGGGAACGTTACCAACTAGAAGTCAAAATTCATTGCACATTAGAGAGTTTATACCAGCAGAAACGCTAAGAAAACAGCAAATCAAGGAAAACCTTCACATGCAGATCAGAGCTCGCTGACTCTCCGTGTCCACAGAAGTGGAAAAGCTCTAGCCAGGACACCTCAGGGCCCGCAGGAGAGAAGCCCTGCAGATGGCGCTGGGGGAGGCATTCAGCAACGCTAGAGACTCCACAGCCACACCGTGCAGAAGCCCAGGACGCAGCAAAAGGGAGGAAGGAGAATATGCACACCAGAAACGCTGTTCTGAGAAGTCCGCTGTTCTGAGAAGTCCTCGTGTTAGTTAAAAAATGCAGCCGGGCGTGGTGTCGCATGCTTGTCATCCCAGGACTTGGGAGGCTGAGACCAGAGGATTCGGGTTCGCGGCCAGCCTCAGCTACTTAGGCCCTCCGCAACTTCGTGAGACCCGGTTTCAAAATAAAGGATAAAAAATAGGGCCGGGGGTGTGGCTTGGAGGTAGAACGCCCCTGCGTTCAATCCCCTGTACCGCAAAAAAAAAAAAAAAAAAAATGCAGAAACGCCTCGTCCCAAGGCCAAAACCTACTGCACATCAGAGAATCTGTAGGTCAGTTGCAGACATTAAACACTACAGAATTTATGATAAGTAAAAATCAACTTAGCCATGCATGGTGCTGCATGCCTGTCATCCCAGTACTTGGGAGGCTGAGACAGGAAGACCGCAGGTTAGAGGACAGCCTCAGCAAGTAGTGAGACTCTCATCAACCTAGCAAGACCCTGTTTCCAAATAAGAAATAAAATCGGGCTGGGGGTGTAGCTGGAAGGTAGAATGCTCCTGGGTTCCATCCCCAGAACCCCCCCACACACACACACACATTATCAACTTAATACATCTAAATTCTACCCCTGGGGAAACAATTCCATAACTGAAACACAGCTTTTCGGTCCATTCTCCAAGCACGGTCCTCCCTGTGTCTCAGGCTCATTTTGGCTCTCTGAGAAAACACAGGAAAGGAAATATTTTTATATTTGTCTTAAGTTATACACCAGGAATTGCTCCTCACTGTGAACACGGCTCTGTCAGCAGTCCCGGCCTGGACCTCCTGAGCACAACCCCACACAACCACCAGAGGACAGCAAACGCCACCCTGTCCCTCTGGTCTCAGGCCACTAACTCACACAAGAGCAGAATTTCTTTTTTTTCTTTTTTTTTTTTTTTTGCGGTACTGGGGATGGAACCCAGGGGCATTCTACTCCGAGCTACACCCCCAGCCCTATTTTTTTATTCTTTATTTTGAAACAAGGTCTCACTAAGTTGTGGAGGGCCTCACTAAGTAGCTGAGGCTGGCCGCAAACCCGGATCCTCCTGTCTCAGCCTCCCAAGTACTGAGATTACAAGCGTGCGCCACCACGCCCAGTGAGGAGAATTTCTTAATATCGGGACTTTTTTTTTTTGTATTGGGGATTGAACCCAGGGGCGTTCTACCTCTGAGCTACACTCTCAACTCTTTTGTGTGTGTGTGTGTATGTGTGTGTGTGTGTGTGTGTGTGTGCGTGTGTGCCAGGCTGGCTACTTGGGGTCCCCCACGGCCTGGCCCTGGGGCGGGGGCAGCCAGGCCGGCTACTTGGGGTCCCCCGCGTCCTGGCCTTGGGGCGGGGGCATCCAGGCCGGCTACTTGGGGTCCCCCGCGGCCTGGCCCTGGGGCGGGGCTGCCACGGTGGAGGTGGTCTTGAGGCTGCGTTTGCGCTTCTGCACGTTCTGCTCGGGGTGGAAGAGGATGACGTAGGTTTTGGGCACGTAGAGCATGCCGAGGGACACGGACGCGCTCAGGCTCAAGGACACCGTCAGCGTGGTCGTCTGGATGTAGATCTGAGCCGGGAAAAGGGGACAGATGAGGTGGGACTCAGCCCTGCTCTCCCGCCCACCCGCCTCTGTGACCACCCGACTGGAGGAGGTGGGTCTTTCCAGCCCCGTGGACGGGAGTGAGGCAAGGCGGCAGCAGGAAGCCAAGGCCCCGTGCGGTCACAGCGTGGCTCTGGCGTGGGCAGCAAGGGGGTGAGGGACACAGGTCACTAAGAGCAAAGAGAGACGCTTGGACGAGCACGCTTTCGAGCACGTGAATGACTCCCAGGGGAGCCACGGGCAGAGCATGGACGGCGCAGGGGAGTAAACAAATGTACCATATTCATGAACAAGCGACCAAGCAGGTGCACCAGGAGGCGAATATAATGTACAGGAAGAAGCCAGGTGTGGTGGTGCACGCCTTAATCCCAGGACTTGGGAGGCTGAGACAGGAGGATTGTAGGTTGAAAGCCAGCCTCAGCAACTTAGCGAGACCCTCAGCAATCTATCTAGCATGACCCTGTTTCAGAATAAGAAGGGCTGGGAGTGCAGCTCAAAGGTTGAATGCTCCAGGGTTCAATCCCCAGTAACAAATAAAGTCAGATTAGCTGGGCATGGTGGTGCACACCTGTAATCCCAGTACTTGGGAGGCTGAGACAGGAGGATCACAGGTTCAAGGCCAGCCTCAGCAACTTAGCAAGGCTCTCAGTAATTTAGCAAGACCTTGTTTCCAAATAAAAAAGGGCTGGGGGTGTAGTTCGGAGGTAGCATGTCCCTGGGTTCAATCCCCAGTTCCAAAAAAAAAAAAAAGATGCATTAGGAAGAATTGGAAGTTGAGAAGAGGGGTAGAAGAATGGATGAACGGAGCAAGGAGTGGCTGAGTGACAACACAGGATGCTGGACAGACAAAGAGCGGACATGTCCATCCTTGAGGGAAGCAACCCCGCGGGGGATGCAGCCTAGCGGGGGCCAGGAAGCAGCAAGAGGGCGGAGCCTACTGCCGGGACCTGGTACCTTCTCGGCTGACTGGGCGGTGCCAAAAAAGATGGGCACGAAGGCCAGCCAGATGATGCAGGTGGTGTACATGGTGAAGCCGATGGGCTTGGCCTCGTTGAAGGTCTCGGGCACGCCGCGGGCCTTGATGGCGTACACCGTGCACGTGACCATGAGCAGGAGGCTGTAGCCCAGGCAGCCGATGAGGGACAGGTCGGACATGTCGCACTTGAGCACCCCGCGGGCCTGCTCCGGGTCCACTGTGCGCTGCTCCTCGTAGTCGATGACGCTGTGCGGGGGCCGGGCCCCCAGCCACGCGATCACTCCCACCACCTGCAGGGGGAGCCAGCGCCGTGGCTGGTCGGCACCGAGGGCCTGGCTGGATCTGCTGTCCCCAGGTCCACCTCCCCACGCCATGTCTCCTAGTTAACCCTGCACAGAAACCATCCAAGGCTCTCCAGACCGTGAGAGTCACGCCCAATGCAGTAACAGCATCATTAGAGGAACGCGTGTGTGGGGGGACTGGGGACTGAACCAGGAGCTTTCTCCCTCTGTGCTACACCCCAGCTCTGTTCACTTTTTCAGTACTGGGTGTTGAGTGCAGGGGCATTCTGCCTCCAAGCTATAACCCCTCCCTTTTTATTTTGAAACAGGGCCTCACTAAAATGCTGAGTATTTCACTAAGTTGCTGAGGCTGGCCTCCAGCCGGCGATCCTCCTGTCTCAGCCTCCCAAGTACTGAGATTACAAGCGTGCACCACCTCACCCAGCTTGGAACTCCGTGTGTGTGTGTGTGTGTGTGTGTGTGTGTGTTACTGGAGATTGAGCCCAGGAGCATTCTACCTCTGAGCTACACTCCCAGCCCTTTTTATTTTGAAACAGGGCCTCGCTAAGTTGCTGAGGCTGGCCTCCAGCCCGCGATCCTCCTGTCTCAGCCTCCCCAGTGCTGGGCCCCATGCAGTCGCCACGACGCACCTGCAGGGAGGCCAGGCTGAAGGTGATGATGAGCTGCGAGGCGGGGCTGATGAAAGGTGGGGGCGTGACGGAGCGCTTGCCCTGCTCGAAGATGCGGTAGATGCGGTTGGTCTTGGTGAGCAGGGCAGAGTAGCTGAGCGCGGTGCCCAGGCCCAGGAAGAGCCTGCGGGCGGCACAAATGGCATTGCCGGGCTCTGCCACCATGAGGAAGGTGATGGTGTAGATGAGGAAGATGCCGGTGAGGAGCACGTAGCTGAGCTCGCGGCCCGAGGCGCGCACGATGGGAGTGTTGTTGTGCCGCACGAAGGTGGCCACGACGGTGGTGGTGGCCATGATGCCCAGCACCGCCAGGAGCAGCGGCGGCGCGGCCCAGGGCGAGGACCAGGTGAGGCGCACCACGGGCGTGGGCCGGCAGCCCGTGTGGTTGGGCGTGGGCCGCATGTCGCCGGGGCAGGCCTCGCAGGTGAACTCGTCCACCTGGAAGCGGTACCCGTCGCAGGGCTCGCAGTGCCAGCAGCACGGGACGCCCTTCACCATCTTCTTCCGCTCGCCCGGCCCGCAGGGGAGGCTGCACTGAGACAGGGGCACCTCGCGGGGGTCGCCGGCCCACTGCAGGGCCTCCACCTGGCCGGGGACACACAGGCCGGTGACCTCTGCCGCCAGGAACCGAGGGCCCGCCCACGCCCGGTGCTCGGTCCCCACTTACGTCCAGCCTGAGGGCTTCTGCCCACTGGCCCACGGCCTGGTACCCGCCGCTGCTGGCGCTGCCATTGGTGGCCTGGTACTGGAAGATGTCGTAGCGCCCGGGCGCGTCTCCGTTCTCGTTGAACATCACCGGGGTTCCCGCGCTGCCTAGAGGGAGAGCCTGTCTTCCTTACCTGTTCTCCAGCCTCCCGGGAGGCGTCCAGGGCCAGCCAGGATAAAGGAAGAGCTCAAAGAGTTCATCATCATCAGGCAAGTACAAGTCAAAACCATGAGATGCCGCTCATGCCCCGTGGGAGGGCTACTGTTAAGAAAGAAAATACAGTACTTGGGAGGCTGAGACAAGAGGATCACAGGTTCAAGGCCAGCCTCGGCAACTTAGCGAGATTCTCAGCAACCTAGTGAGACCCTGTTTCAAAATTAAAAACTATAAAGGGCTGGGGGTATGGCTTGGAGGTAGAATGCCCCTGGGTTCAATCCCCAGTGCCAAAAACAACAACAACAAACCCAGAAAATAGAGTCAGGCATGGTGGCGCAAGCTTGTAATCAGTACTTGGGAGGCAGAGGCTGAAACAGAAGAATCTCAAGCTTGAGACCTGCCTCAGCAATTTAGTGAGACCCGCAGCAACTTAGTGAGACCCTGTTTCAAAATTTAAAAAAATAAATAAAATAGGACTAGCGGTGTTACTCAGAGGTAGAACTCCTCTGGGTTCAATATCCAGTACCAAAAAAAAAATGGGGACCAGAACTTGGCTCAGGTCCCCAGCAGCCGGCTCCAGCGCCCACACTAGCATCCTGCCTCTCACGTGGGCCCATCCTGAGTGGTCCCGGGCCCTGCAGGGAACCCATCTCACCAGCCTCCCCTCTGCTGTAGGGGTGCAGGCACCTGCTCACCGTTAAAGCGGACGGCTCTAATGTACTGCAGCAGCGTCCGCCCGTCGGTGGGCTCCATTGCTGGGCACAGGCCGGTGTGCCCCGGGCAGAGCTCCTGGTGCATGCTGTGGAGGGCGTGGGCGATGGCGTACACCGCGTCGATCACAAACTGCACCTTCCCCTCCTGCTCGTAGGTAGAGTCCTGGCCGATGCGTTCCTCGCCTGTCCTAGGGAGGCCCAGAGGCAGTGGGCCTGGGTCCACATGCCAAACCTCCTTCTCCCTGGGCCCCTCCTCCTCCTGGGCCCTCGAACCTGTGCACTTGCAGGACGGCTCAGCACCCCCCACCCCGTCCCTCTCACCTGTGCATTTGCAGGAGGGCTCAGCACCTTCCCCCGGGTCTCTCTCACCTGTGCATTTATGGGAGGGCTCAGCAGCCCCCTCCTGGGCCCCTCAGCACCCCCCTGGGCCCCTCTCACCTGTGCACTTGCGGGCGGACTCATCTGCCTGGCTGCCTGAGCTGGTCAGTTTGCAGTTGAAATTCTCTTCCCAGAATTCTGCAAACCAGATATTCCTGCGGTTGTTTTCCAGGGAGCGAGTCATGAAGTACTGGTCGAATCCTAAGCGGGAGGGAGAGGAGGGCGGTGACCAGCGGAGTCTTGTCACCGTCCCCCATGTCCCTTTGCCACTTGCTTGCTTTGCATCCAGGAGTGACCATGTGACCAAGTTCTGTGAATTCAAAACCACCTGGGGGCTCCTGGGTAGAATCTGCACCTGGATGCAGACTCGGAGCCAGTCCCCCTGCGGCTTGAAACACTTTGATCCCTGTGACTATGGGACAGGGGGGCTTTAGCATCCATCTTGTGACCATGAGGCCACACGCAGAGCACAAAGACACAGAGACACAGAGGACAGGGGACAGAGAGGCAGACAGAGCCCGGGGCCTTGAGAGCATATCGGCTCACTGCCCGCCACCTCCTCTTGTCCGTGATGAAACGCCCTTATTGGTAAAAGCACACTCGGTCCTGCTGTCTCTTGCAACTAAACGCATTCTAGCTGAGAGAAAGGGCGAGAGACCCTGCGAGGCTCGGAGCCCCTCTACCAGGGCCGGGGCTTCATAACGCGGCTCTGAATTACATATCAAGGCATCTCCAGGGGGAACACGAGCGCCCCGTTGTAAAGTGAGCCTCCCTCTGAATCCACCCGACATTCACAGGCGCAACAGGAGACAAGACGGGCCTCATCGCTCTGATCAACAGGACAGTAGAGCCCACATCCTTGGCTTCTCTCCCTCCCGCCCTTCAATTTAGAGTATCTGGTAGGACTAAAAATACGGGTACTAGCCAGGCGTGGTGGCACACACTTGTAATCCCAGTACTTGGGAGGTTGAGACAGGAGGATCACAGGTTCGCAGCCAGCCTCAGCTACTTAGGCCCTCCGCAACTTAGTGAGACCCTGTTTCAAAATAAAGAATAAAAAATAGGGCTGGGGTGTAGCTTGGCAGTAGAATGCCCCTGGGTTCAATCCCCAGTACTGAAAAAATAAAAAATAAAAATAAAAGAAATTAAAATAAAAATACGGGTACTAAATTAAAACAACACACACTGACAACCCCTAGCCCTGCACATGGAGGGTGCCTTTCCTCACACGCAGTCACAGACTCTTAGAATATAGGATCCGGGAACCCTAGCAGGGACTGGATTGTGGTACTGATTATACCAATTTGGAAAATGAGCGCCCCCGAGAAGGGACGCTGAGGCGGGCAAGGGGCTGGCACCCCGGACTCACCGTCGATGGAGGCCCTTTTGGGCAGGATGGTGATGGCTCCCACGGCCACCTCCTCCAGGCTCAGGATGGGCGAGGTCTTGGACCCCCAGCTGTCCGAGCCAACCCACAGGAAGTGCCCCGTCAGGTTGGCCTCCCGGGTGGCCTCCAGGACCCTCCTGGGAGGAACAGAGCCGGGGTGAGTGGGAACCTGGGGCCCTCCCCCAGCTTCGCCCTGCTCACACCCACTCTACCCTCCTACCCTTGATTATCAGCAGAAATGGGGCACAGGGCATTTTGTTGTTTTTGCAGTACTGGGGATGGAACCCAGGGTCATTCTACCTCCGAGCTACACCCCAGCCCTATTTTTTATTCTTTATTTTGAAACAGGGTCTCACTAAGTTGCGGAGGCCTCACTAAGTAGCTGAGGCTGGCTGCGAACCCAGATCCTCCGGTCTCAGCCTCCCAAGTACTGGGATTACAAGTGTGCGCCACCACGCCCTTTTCTGCTGACCGCTCATTTTCTGCACTTAGATCTGTCTTCCACGATGCATGATAAAAACACATGTGTTCCTGTGCTTCCTGGGCTGGGCTCCGAGCATCTCCAACCAGAGCCCCCTGAATCATCTCTGGGGACACCAGACTCGGGGTGGCAGCAGGAAAAGCAGGACAGAAAAAAGGAAAGGGGAGAAAGGAATGGTGTGCGTGTCTGGGGGTGAGTAAGAGCGAGGGGCGGGGGACGGACAGTGACGGCGGGAGCCACACCCACCTGATGTCGTCCTCGTTGGCAAAGATGATAATTCCACGGGCGTTGGGCGTCTCCATGAGCCTCCGGATGACCTTGTTGAACTCACCCGGCTTCGGCTCCCTGGGGATCTTGATAGACTGGGCAATACACACCCCACCTGGGTGTCGGGGACGCCAAAGTCAGCTCGGTCCCCCCCTGCCCCCGCTGAGTAAGACTACCTATACAGCATGGACAGCACCCAGGGGCCTGGCTGAGGGGCCTGCAGAGGGGAAATCTTTTGTGTGTGGGGGGGTGCTGGGGATTGAACCCAGGGCCCAGCCCCTCTTTATTTTTTATTATGAAACAGGGTCTCGCTAAGTTGCAGAGGATGGCCTCAAACCTGCCATCCTCCCATCTCGGCCTCCCAAGCACTGGCATTATTGGCACATGCCACTGCGCCTGGTTTGCAGGGGTGAAATCTTGTTTGGGCGCCAGGAGGGAAAAGGCCACCTGCCCACTGGAGCACCATCTAGACCTACCACAGCCCCGAGGCCCACGGGGACCCAGCACCCCACCTCCCAGCTCCTGCCCCCCCCCGGGCCCTGGCACACACCTCTACGGGCTCCCCGGGGCCTGGGACCCCCTGCCCCCAGCTCACCAGCCTCCCGGGAGATCTGCACGAAGGCCTCCACCCCGCTCTCGCCGTAGTTGCCCTCGGAGGCCAGCGTGGACACGTAGTTCCACCCCAAAGCCCGCACGATGTCCACCATGGCCTGGGCCTGGTAGGAGTCGGGGGGCACCACGCGGGAGAAGAAGTCGTAGCGCGTGGAGTCGCTGAGCTCGGGGGCCGTGGAGGCATAGCTGATCTGAGGGATCTGCGGGCGGGAGGAGAGTGGGCTGTGGTGGAGGGGCCCCAGCCCAGGGCGGGAGGGTGATGGGGACTCAGGGCGTGGACGGGGCACGGACAGTCTGGGGAACACAGATGACATGTGGAAGGTTTGGGGTAGTGAGCTGGGTTCCGCATGGAGAGGTCAGGAGGTGTGGAAAAGAGCCGCATTGAAGACCGGGTCTGATGGAAGATGGAGGTCTGAGGGTCCGGGCTTAGGGCAGGGCCACCATGTACAGTTGTGCAGGCCGTGTCCTAGAAGGGACATCAGAGCCCAAGGAAGCGGGGGCTGCAGTCCAGCCGGTGACCGATCCAAGCTCTGGGCGCAGCTGCGTCTGCCTGGGGGAGGGCCATCCCTGTGGCCCCAGAGGAAGGCACATTTTCCTAGTTCCCACCAGGGGTGTCCTTGCAGGCGGCGGCCCCAGGAGGGGTCAGAGCCCAGAGGGGAGCTGGGGGGGGCGGTTTGATTCAAGGCTGTGCCTGTCCTAACTGAGGCGCTTGGATGAAACTGGATTTATCGTGTGCATTAGAATAAGAGCAGGGATTACGTGGAGCCCATCCAGGAGGAGTGGGGGCGAGCCTGACTGGGACAGCGGCAGCAGAAGCTCAGAAAGCGAGAGGGAGAGTGCGTCGAGTGGGGTCAGAGCCAGACAGACCCGCTCAGGAGTGGAGGAAGGGGGAGCCCGGGGAGCTGCGCGGTGGTCCAGAGGGGTTGGCTGGGGGGGGGGCTGCTCTACAGTTGTTTGAAGCTGGACAAAAGGACAGTGTGTAGAAGTTGGGTGCTGCCGCATGAGCCTGTGATCACAGCGACCAGGGAGGCTGAGGCAGGAGGATTACAAGTTCGAGGCCAGTCTTAGCAACTTAGCAAGATCCTGTTTCAAAATAAAAATTTTCAAAAATGGCTGGAGGGCGTAGCTCAAAGGTAGAAGACCCTTAGATTTAGTCCCCTGTACCAAATAATAATATAATAATAATTCTAAAATAAAAAGGGCTGGGGATGTAGCTCTGTGGTAGCGTGCTTGCCTAGCACACATGAGGACTGGTTTCCATCCCAGTGGCACCAAAAACAAAAAGCAAAAAACTACAGCACCAGGTGCTGGTCCACAGGCCCACAGGGACACGGGCAAATACAAGCACGCCGAGCGGCCACACAGCCTCTCTCGGGGCCAACTCGAAGGAGTGTCCGCTCCACACCAACTCCGCCACCCAGAGGAAGCGGGGACGGGGATGGGGGGCAGATGAGGTGGGGGCCCAGCATGGTAGAAACACACGCTGCTCCTGGGAGAACCAGAAACAGAAGATGGAGGAAAACTGTCCCTCCTCCCTTCACAGAGAGATGGATGGTCAAAGCTCCCCACCCCTGAACCCCAATAAAGCTATCCCACAGTCCCCACAGACGTCCCCACAGAGGATGAGTACTATAGAAAACTCCAAACATGAGTGCCAAAAGACCCCAACTCCCTGATTTCTCTGGCTTCCAGTCTCTGTCCCCCAGGAGTGCAAGAAGCAAGCTGTGCCTCAGTGTCCCCTAAAGATGAGGACATTGCAGAGCCAGCCAGGACCTGCGGAGGGCAGGCGGCTGCCAAAAGCACTCCAGAGGGGGGAGTCAACGTCCGCCCTTTCAGAGGCCCCCACGAGAGGGTTAAGGGCAGGCGTGTGTGTGTGTGTGTGTGTGTGTGTGTGTGTGTGTGTGTTACTGGAGATTGAACCCAGAGACGTTCTACCTCTGAGCCACACCCCCAGCCCTTTTTATTGTTTTTATTTTGAAACAGGGTCTCACTAGGTTGATGAGAGTCTCACTATTTGCTGATGCTGTCCTCACACACGATCTTCCTGTCTCAGCCTCTCAAGTACTGACTGAGATCACACGCCTGTGCCACCACACCGGCATAAAGGCAGACATTTTGAAGTTGAATTTAAATGGTGATCCAAAAAGAGGAGGGAGGTGCAGATGTCTGGGGCCTATCCACCCCCCAGGGTAGCTCAGGGCCATCCCCCAGTTGCCCCCTGGAAGCAGGTTCCTGGTTCCAGGGAAAACTCAAAGTTCCTCCCCTGAGCGCTCAGGAGGGCGAAGGAGGCAGCCCTTGGACGGGTGTGCAGGGCGCGGGCGGAACAAGGACTCCGGGCGCGCTGGGCAGTGTGGCTGACGTCCAGGCTGCCCTCCACTGCAGGGGCTGGAGGAAGGGGCAGCCTCCTCGGTCCCTAAGTCGAAGCAGACTCCCCCAGAAGGAGGTAAAAGAAGACAGACCCCAGGCACCCCACGCGCGAGGCCCTCACCGCAAACAGGCGCAGGACGTTGGCGACCATGATGGAGACGGAGCTGGCCGAGGCGCCCACGACGGCCACCACGCGCTCGGGGGGCGCGGCGCGCAGCGGGGGGACGCCGCCGGGGCAGCTCACGCTGGCCTCGTGGCCGCCGTCGCCGCGGCCCTGGATGAGCGCCTGCACGAAGCTCAGCGCCTGCTCCAGCGCGTACGTGTCCCGCGAGCAGGTGTCCAGCAGCCGCGCGCCCAGGCGCACGCCGGGCAGCAGCGCCGGGTCGGCGTTGACGCGGTCCAGCGCGTACAGCATGGCCTCCAGCCGGTGCACGCCCTGCTCCTTCTTGAGCGGCCCGCACGCCCGGCCCGCCGCGCCCCGCGCGTGCACCGGGAAGAGGCCGCCAAGCGTGAGCCCGCCGGCCAGGCGCACGGAGCCCGCGGCCCGCGACGGCCGCGCCCGCCACTGCAGCAGCCCGGCCAGCAGCAGCAGCAGCGCCCGCGGCGACATGGCAGCGAGCCTGCGGAGGGGCGGGCCGGAGGGAGACGGCCAGGGTGAACACTCACCACCCCAGCCTGCCCCAGGCCTGGTCCCCTCCTCCTGGGGGCGTCCCCAGCGTACCCAAGGCTCCCTCCCTGGAACCCTCCTCCTGGGGGCCATCCCCAGTGTACCCCAAGGCTCCCTCCCTGGAACCCTCTTCCTGGGGGGCCATCCCCAGTGTACCCCAAGGCTCCCTCCCTGGAACCCTCTTCCTGGGGGGCCATCCCCAGCGTACCCCAAGGCTCCCTCCTTGGCCACACTCACTCGTGCACGCTGCCGTTGGTTCAGGACAAGTCTGTGACAGATGCCTTGGCCCTGAGCGAGAGGATTAAGGCTTCCAGGGAGGGATGGGAGGCAGCCTGAGCCCCCATGGTGGAGCCGCTCTGCACATCTCTCCCTCCCTGCCCGTGTGCTGCCAGGGCTGTCCTGATCCGGGCGCTCTGTCTCTCTGTCTCTGTCTGTCCTGCTCTGTCTCTAAGGTCTCTTTGTCTCTCTCTGTTTCTGGCTGGCTGTCTCTCTAAACTCTGTCTCTGCCTCTCCCTGCCTCTATTTTTCTCTGCAGATTTTTTTTTTCTTTGTGGTACTGGGGATTGAAACCAGGGTGTTGCATCTGAACTACATACCCAGCCTTTTTTTTTTTTTTTTTTTTTTTTTTTTTTTTTT
>PVJS01014720.1:0-39958 GCA_004027185.1 Glis glis | reverse complement strand
TGAAACCGGGTCTCACGAAGTTGCGGAGGCCTCGCTAGGTAGAGAGAGAGAGAGAGAGAGAGAGAGAGAGGAGAGAGGAGAGAGGAGAGAGAGAGAGAGAGAGATTGATCGCACGCGCATGCGCGCTGAGGCTGGCCGCGAACCCGGATCCTCCGGTCTCCACCTCCCAAAGTACTGGGATTACAAGCGTGCGCCACCACGCCCGGCTTTACATTGCTTTTTTTAATTTTCAAATGAAATTTATTTTTCATTGGTACATAAAGACATTACAATTGCACATACTTATGAGTTGCCATGTGATGTTTCAGTACATGTGTACATTGTTTAAGGTTTAAATCAGATCAAATATATTTCTCTCCTCAAATACATCATTTCTTTACAGTGAAAATATTTAAAATAGTTTTGTCTAGATTTTTGAATTATAAAATATAGTGTCATTATACCAGAACTTCTTGCTCCTATCTAACTTTAATTTAGAACCCACTGACCAATGTTTTTACACATTCATCTACCCCATTTTCCTCAGCCTCTTATAACCACCATTCTACTTTCAACTTCTATGAGATCAACATTTTCAGATTCAACACATCAGCAAGATCATATGGTACTTGTCTTTCTGTGCCTGATTTATTTCACATAAAGTATCTCTAGTTTCATCCATATAGTAACAATAAAATTCCATTATATTTTATGGCTAAATAGTATTATATTGAATACATGTACCATATTTTCTTCATCCACTCATCGGTTGATTGACACTTAGGTTGTTTCTATTTCTTGGTTATTGTGAACTGTGTTGCAATGAACATGGAGTGTAGATGTCTCCTTGATATACTGATTGGATTTCCTTTGGATCAAAATTGATGGATTATGTGATATTACTTTTAATTTTTTGTGGAACCTCCTTATTGATTTCTATAATGGCTGTGCTAATTTACATTCCAACCAACAGTGTGCAAGCACTTGTCCACATTCTCACCAGCACTTTTTAACTTGTGTCTTTTTGACAATAGCCATTCTTACTAGAGTGAGGCAATATGTCACTGTGGTTTTGATTTGCAGTTGCCTGGTGATTAGTGATGCTGAATGTCTTTTCATATACCTGTTGGCCATTTGTAGATCTTCTTTGGAGACATGTATCAAACATTATTGAATAAGTACATTGTAAATTCTGCACTTATCTCCAACACATCCTAAATTCACAAGCTTTCTCAGTCTAGATTAGGAATGTAACAAAGGATTATGATGGCAGAAAACATGAAAGAAGATGATAAAAGCACTCATTCAAATATTATGCATTTTATAAGTCAATACAGAATCCAACTTTTTCAAGCAGGTATCTATAAACTGTACACAATTTCATGGTTTGGATTAGAACAGAGTTGAATTAGGAAAGCCATATAAAGCTTACTTCAAAAACAAAACTATTAAAATAACTTATTAATTGATTATTTTGTTTAGTATATAACTAAATTAGAATAAAGCACATAAAATTGCAAACATTGGAATTCTATTTGTTAATTTCTTTAATAATTATTGGCTATACAAGTACTCATCCTTCACTTCAATATCAAAATATATCCTTATAATCATTAAGGAAACAATAATGTCGTAAAATACACAAAATGTAGTGAAAGCACAAAAGAAATAAACATTGTTGTTTATTTTTTATCTTTTTAAATTCAAGTAGCAACATTGAGATCATTAGTTAGTCTCAAGAAGAGAACCACAGAAAAGAGAACAAAAATAACATAGTTGACCATGTTGCTTGTCAGGGTGGTATGTAAGATAAAGAAATGAAAGAAATGGTTGACATTTGATCTACTTAAGCCTGTAGAGAATGGAGATCACTAGGTAAATAATAAATATTATGCATAGGGATGTAGCTTTTATAACAAATCTAAAAAAAATCTCTAGCAATAGCTGCTTGGACAGAGGGTTCTTATTTTTAAACTAGAAAATATAGATAAATAAAGAGAAAAATTAAAACAATTCTAAATGCCATGGACAAAGAACATGATGGTTATTATTTTATATGAATTCTAATATGTCTAAATGTAAATAAATGTAGCATTGCAAAAAGTAACCAAACTAAGTGTGATGAACCAAATTCAACTTTTCCTTCACAGTGTACTATGAACATTCTTTTAGTTTCTAAAATATACAATAGTGCATGTATAAAAGTCAATTTTATTGAATTTAACACTATGCTTCATATATTATATGTCAATGATACCTCAGATGTATGCACAAATATACTAAATGAGAAAAGTAATTTAACAGGCATTCCTCCAAAGAGATATACAAATGATCAATGCACATAAAAATGATCAATAAAATTAGAGCAATGCCAATCAAAACCATAATTAGATACTACTTCACATTCATTAAGAGGTCTACAACCAAAAAGGCAGATAATAAGTGCTGATGAGGATGTGGAGAAATTGGAACACTTATACCCTGCTGATGTAAATATAAAATGATACCGCCACTTTGGAAAACAGTGTAGTGGCTACCCAGAGTGTTAAAGATGCGGTTTCTAGCTGGGCATGGTAGCGCAAGCCTGTAATTCTAGTACTTGGGAGACTGAGACAGGAGAATCACAGGTTAGAGGCTAGCCTCAGCAATCTAGTGAGGCTCTAAGCAACTTAGTAAACACATTGTTTCAAAATTAAAAATTAAAAAAGAGCTGGGGTTGTAGCTCAGAGGTAGAACACCCTTCGGTTCAATCCCTAGTACCACAAAAAAAAATGAAGTTTTCATATAACATAGCAGTGCTAATCTTCAATGCATATAAAGAAAAAAAGATCCATGTCCACACAAAATGTATACTAGCCCAAAAGTGGAAACTACTCAAATGTCCACTAATAGTGAATGAATAAATGACATGTGATATATCTATTCAGCAATAAAAAAAAATCAGGGATGGACCTTGAAAACATTATGCTGAGTGGAAGAGTTCAGATACAAAACAATCATGTGATTTCATTTATATGAAATGCTCAGGATAGGCAAATCCATAGAGACAGAAAGATTAGTGATTGTCAGGACCTGGAGGTGGGAAAGATGAGAGCAATTCCTAAAGGGTGTGTAGCTTTTTTCTGGTGCCAAACAAATGTTTTAAAATAAGCGGATGGAACTAGAGAACATTATGCCAAGTGAGATCAGCCAAGCTCAGAAAGTCAAGCTCAGAAAGTGTCCTGTGTTTTCTACCATATGTGGAAGCTAGAGAGAAAATTGGAAAGAAAAGAACTTCAGATAAATGAGTAGAGAGACCAGTAGAATAGTGGAAGGGGATTGGGGGAGAGAAATAGGGAGGGTAAAAAGGAGTACTGAGGAAGGAAAGAGTTGAAATAACATGATGTCCATAAATGAAGGTGTCACTACTAATCTTCCTAACACGTACAGGGAGGAAGAAGTGGGGAGTGAGGTAGAACACAGGGAAATAACACCAAGTGCTGTGTGCATGTATGAAGGTGTCACGTGGAACCTCACTATGATGTATGATTACAATCTACCAATAGTATGAAAAAATCAAATTGTGGTGATTATTGTACAATACTATCTGTACTAAACAGTCAATGAATTCTACACTTTACATGGGTATGCTGTATGGTATATAAAGTGAATTTCAATAAAACTGCTTTTAAATAGGCAGAAGAAAACAACATAAAATGATTTCCTCACCAGTCTACTGCCACTGCTATAAGCCCAAACTCTAGCTCCATCTTTGGGTCTTGTAGTCTGGCATCCAAGCAAATGGGTCAGCCTAATGCTTTCCTAACATTGCTAGTGCATACAGAGACAGAACGGGATCTATTAGAAATCCTTCCAATAATTAGACAATTGGGTGAAGATCTTGGGGCTTGTGGAAGCCAAGCCAATGATAGTTTTCCTGTGTGGAATATTGCTGACATGTAATTAACAGGAATTAATATTCCTGATAATGAACAGAAATGATACACAATTGTTTTCTTTTAGGATGGAAACTGTGCAGAATCCTTGAGTCTATAGAGCATAATCTTTCCGCAGTTTAACCAATGCTGAGGATTCTTGTGTGGGAAGCTCCCTGTCTATGCATCCACCAGGCCAGGTCAAGTCTAGGCATGTGAGTACCCAGGAACTGTGAAGCCAAAGATTTATTTTTTCTAAACTGTCAGAAAGAAAAAAATTTGATCAATTCTGCTACAAGAATGACTGAACTATCTTCCTATTTTCTTTATAGAAATAGACATTCCAAAAATCACTGTTCTATGAAAAGGTAACCAAGGACTAACGTGGCCCCAAAACATATAAGGAGTATTAGAAAATTAATTATTCAAAATGTTATGCTATGCTTCATTTTGTGTTGTTTGTAACAGCATTTATCAGTGTTTTAAATTGAGTAATATGTAGTGAATTATTTTTACTCTAATTACATATGCATATGTGAACCTAATTAAAATAATTAAATGTTTGATTTTGAATCTAATCTTTTTTATTTTGCTTGTTGCATGTGGCTCCTTTTCATCATTTTTCTTTGGTATTCCACTTTTCACAGGAATCTTTTAGTTTTTTCTACTTTCTTCAGTTGTAATAGTGACGGCCTTGACTTAAAATTAATCGATTACTTAAATCAAATGCACCTTTCACTTCTTTTATGTTTAATCTAAAATATTAATGTGCATTTATCAAATGTGTCCATGGTTTGCCACTGTTTCCTGTAACAGTAACATTTGACATCTATCAGTTTTAACAGGCTCTGTGGATTATATAACCTCTGTTCAGTCAGGTATATATTTTTTCCTACTTAATCAGACACCAAGTAGCCTTCCACTCTCATCACAGATTAGAGATGTGAAATGTTAACATTTATACTGTCACTTTTTTTACCTGTAGGTAAATTATGACCAATACCATCTACTGAACTTACTCTCAGTTCTCCCACCTCTGGGAATATGTCATGGCAACATCACACAAAGTACGATCTTCTTGTGGCTCAGAGATGTCAACAGGAATAGATTTAAAAAATACAACAAAACGAAATACTTAAATAGTAATCCATTTGGGGTAGTTGTATTTGAAATTCAGGAATGGAATTTCTCTGTCCAACTATAACTTACATGTGCAGAAGAGAGGAATCAAGGCAGGGAAAGTCAAATTTCTATGCTTTCTCTATCTCTATTCTGTCCCAGAGATTGGGTTAATATCCTGTTGAAAAAGATCTCTTGTCAAGGTAAACTGAACTTTTCATCTTAAGTAGGCCTCACTCTTTAGTTGTCAAAAAACTCATTAGTTGTCAGCAAACAGAAAGGAGAAAAAATTCTCTCGTGATCTTTCATTTCATCGTGTGGAGCACCTGCTGCCCCAAAACGATGCCAAACAGACTAACAGCAGGTAGTTTTAAAGAAAAAAACAGCTACTTTTCTCCCCCAGGCTCCTTGTGCCTTCACTGAACCCTTGGCATGGGATTGTTCAGCGGGAAAAGTCAATAGTGCCTGCTGTCAACACAATGTGTCCCTGTGCATTTTTAAAGGCTCTGCTTTCTTGAAGTGCAGTCGTCAGGAGCCTCGCTTTTAAATAGATTTCAGTGTCAATATGTGCTGCTTCCCACTAATGTGAAGACACAGCCACAAAGAACAGGATCAGATGCTGTGTCAGGACGTTGGCAGCGCTGAGGCTTATTGGCTGCCCACCCATCAGGAAATATCTTTAGAGACAGAGGCCTGCATGAAAAGCACACCATCGCCCTTTCTTCCTTGAAGTTTTCTCATTATCAACAGGATATATATATATATATATATATATATATATATGACATACACTTGCATCTATTCTTGTCTGAGATATAAAGTGTCTACATTGTTGAACAAATGAAATGACAAACTATGGGCTGCATGTAATAGTGTCAACATTTTCTAACACACTCTGAATTATTACAGAGACAGAAACATCTGGCTGTCAATTTCTGCAGATAATACACTATTTCCTCTTTAAAGTAATCACCATTCAGTCTATAAACATACTTCTCCAAAATTTATGTATGGGTAGATTTTTTTTTTTGGGCGGGGATGATTCTGTAGGTTTATTTTTTACTCTACATAAGCAGGTCAACTTAAATTGACCTTCTGTTTTTAAAAGGTAGATCAAATTAATTGAATAGAACTTGAGATGCTTTTAGCATCAGTCCCTCTGAACCTCAATATTATCGTGGACATTTACTGAAAGCACTGAATTAGATTCATTTCTTCTTTTCTACCTATCACAAAAATATCATAAGGACCTTAAACATGCAATGCATTGTGCTGTGTACCTTGGAGTATTGATAGATAAATGAATTTCTTTTCAGCCTATCTAGTTGGAGATACAGGGACACAAAAACTAAAGTGAATAAGAACAGTAAGAGTAATATGGCAGTAACAATTGAGAGGGAACTGATTCATTGTAACTGGGGAATGTAGAGAGCTTTGTGAAGGAAGTATCTTTTGTTCTTTATTCTATGGAAAATGAACTTTTGATCTTTAAAAGATTATTGGAATGTCTATAGTTGGAATTGCTGTGGAGAATGCTAAGAAACTGGCATGAATGCTGAGCTTAAAAATACTTGGTAAATAAAAATCAACTACTATGTTGAGCACAAGAAGGAGGGAAAGGGGGAGGGAATGGGAATAGGAATTGTGGGAGGGCTAATTGACCCATGTGTGCATGTATATTTATACCACCCTGAAACTCATCAAGATGTATGATTACAATGCACCAATAAATAAAAAAATAAAAAAGGAGAAAAAAGCAATTCATGGTTTTATGCTTATATGTAATAGTGAAGGAAATGGGCCAGGCAGTGAGATTAGTAGTAAAACAGCCAGTAACTTACCTTGAGGCAAATTCTTTTGAAATTAGGACTTTATCAACAACACAATCAGGTATATACAATTAGGACTCTATCAACTTATTTATGAATTTACCTAGCATTTTTGTAAACAAATGTTCATTGAGGACCTACTATTGGCCAGGCTGTGTTTTAAGGAACTAGTGACACAGCAGTAAAAACGAAAATAAAATTCTTCCTGGGTACAGAGGTACACGCCTGTAATCCCAGCTACCTGGGAGGCTGAGGAAGATGGACTGTAAGTTCAAGGCCATCCTGAGCCACTTTGGGAGACCCTGTCTCAAAATAAAATTTAAAAAGATTAGGAATGCAGCTAAGTATTTACCTATCATGTTTGAGGCCTATCATGTTTTCCACCCCCAGTACTACTGCAAAGTAAATAAATGAAAATTGAAAATATAACCTTATTTTTTATGGAATTAGTGTTTTACTAGAGGGAGACAGAAAATGAATGAACAGAAAGCTACATAAATAGCAAGTGGGATTAACTGTGCAGAAGACAAAAAGTCAGGGTAAAAGGATAGAGAGATTGATTGGGAAGGAAATGGTAATATTTCATATCGTGACCACAGCAGACCTCTCTCATAGATGACATTTGAACCAAGGTGTAAAGAAACAATATCCATATCTCTACAAAAACAAGGGGAAGAATGTTTTGGGAAGAAAGAACAGTCAGGACCAAGGTACCGAGGCAGGAGAGACCAATGACCTCTCTTAGTTTTTTGCTTTTTGTTCTTTTTTAACAAAAAAAATAAGTATGATTACATACTCTGAAATTTGTAGTGGTCTTCAGTTTGTCTAAGTTTTCATGAGGTAATAAGAAAAGTCAAGACATCTGTTTAAATAAAAAGAGAAACTTTCATTTTTCCCTAGAATAATAGTTTTCTAATAGTTCTGAAAATGAGGTGGGACCTTTTTTTTGGAGTACAGGAATACATTTTTTAAAATGTATTTGCTGTATTTGAGCATAAATTATTATGAGCTATCCTACCCAAAATGATATCATTTCCTACACTCAGAACTTTGGTTCTATTTAAGTTAACTGTCCAGATGGTGTTGTTATCTTAATAGCTTATATGAAAAGAAACAAAGTAGTAGAAATGATCTCGAGTAGGAAAATATAATCAATAAATCCCAATAATTGGCAAAAATATTGTACCTTTATCTAGTGTTTTGTTCTTGTAGAGAACAAGGGAGCCATCATTTTGAATGTTTGTCAAAGCATGCCAAACTCAATGTATGGATATTGGGGATTAATGGCTCCTTGGACAGCTTGACAGCTTGCGTATTTATGAAAAATGAAGAAGCAAGTGAGGACTACTCGATTAAGTTTCCCAACACAGCCAAATGAAACAGAGATCTTGCTTTAGCATGGAGCCATTCCAACATGGTTACAAGTTATGTCAAGTTGATAGATATTTCTCTTTTACCCAATAATAAGGTAGAGATATTTTTACACAATGCCTTATAGTATGTTACATAAAACAAAAGTTCAAAATGTCACAGTTGGCTATATTTTTGGAGGTTTTATTTTGTCAAAACTTAATGCTCATATATGAGTAAGAGGTATGTAATGAGGCATTTCAAAATTGGGTACATTCTAGTACATTTCATAAGGTCACTATAATTTGCTGACAGGTTGTTCCTGTAAGTTTCCTAGTAGGAGGCTGATGATGCCCTTAGCTGATGCCTTAGCAACTTACAAAGATGAAGAAGGGAACGAATACTGGACCTCATCAGGTCTGAGATGCTCCAGTCAAGGAAACTTAGTGTGATCATAATTGTTCCAAGGGTAGCCAGGGTAAGCTAAATAAAAATGAAAACAAAGTAAAAATAAAAACACACTCTAAGCCTTTCCCCATCAGAAGGGAAGGGGTATGTTGCTGGAGACTCATGCTTGCATTCAATGAGTGAAAATTCATTTGCTATTTTGGTCTGAATTAGAGAATGGCATTTCCATCCAAGGAAGCAGTATATCTCCACAATACCACAGAATACAGATACGGCAGGGAGGGAATACATGCAGATTTTGTTCACAGATTTAGTTTAGAGAAAGGGAACCCCTTGTAGTTAATGGCAGTAGACTTTAGAAATTTATTCATGAAAGAAAGTCTCAAAAAAGAACATTGTTTTCTTGATACCAGCATTAAACTTTGAGAATTAGATTGGATAACTCTAATCTACACTCACTATAAAGACACTAATCTGCAAGGACTGTGAAGGTCCTTGATTGAGAAAATGGTCAATTTTAAGAGAATTAAAGGGGGAACCACAGCATATTTCGTGCCAAACTGGAAAAAAAAAGTCAGATCAAATTTTAACCAAGTGCAATTATCATATTTTAAGGGGAAATAAGAAGTTGGCATCAAGAAACCTATTTTATTTTATTTTATTGTTTTTTTTTGCGGTACTGGGGATTGAACCCAGGGGCTTTCTACCTCCACGCTACACCCCCGGCCCTACTTTTTTATACTTTATTTTGAAACTGGGTCTCACGAAGTTGCGGAGGGCCTCACTAGGTAGAGAGAGAGAGACAGGGAGAGAGAGAGAGAGCTGAGGCTGGCCGCGAACCCGGATCCTCCGGTCTCCGCCTCCCAAAGTACTGGGATTACAAGCGTGCGCCACCACGCCCGGCCAAGAAACCCATTTTAGGCACAGTATTGTATTTGTTTTGTTTCTGCTTAAGTTAGGGGTATATATTTTTCTTATTTAGGAAACTTCACATCACCTGAGTCAAAGTTCTGCTTCAGCTATTTCCATATATGAGTATTTGGGCCACATGGACCTACTGCCATTTCTCTGTTTTCTGAAAAGGATAAGTATAATTTATAGGTCACTCAGTAGATATTTGTATCTTTGCAAGGCTTAATCATGTGTGTGGTTTCTATCTAAATCACTGTTGCATGTTATAAGAGACAGGTTGTGGCTATGAGATGAATGATAGCCATGAAGCCCACGCAAACATCTCTCAGGGCCTACACGACATATCACTTAGAAATATGATGTGACCTGATGGAGAGTTTCCAACCCTGGCCCAGGAACTACCTGATCTCTTGGGAAATGGGACCTAAAGGCCTGACTTCCCCAGAGACAAGGCCACTTCAGCCCAGATGCAACTTTTCTGAACTTTGAAACAAAGCTTATAAGAATAGCTGAAACTCTCCTTGTGAAAGAAACACCGGGTAACTTACCTGGACTGAAAGCAGGTAGAAGAAAGGAGAGCAAATGCCCTCCAGTTATGAGAATGGTCTCTGAATGGAAACCCTTCTGGTCAGGCTGTCACCTGAGCCCTGATGATACATCTGGCATATAACACTGGCCCGCTCCTGCTATCCCTTTTGTAAGAGTATGGCCAGACATCAGGTGGTGCCTGAGACTCATCTTTGACACCACTTAGATAGAAGGGAAAATGTTACCCCCAGAGAAGCTGGTTAACTAGGACCACACGCAGCAGTCAGGTTATGAAGGACCTGTCCCTACTGGTGATAATGATTACAAAAACACTACACATTAGGGACGAGGATGAAAATTGTATCTCTAGCATCCCTCCTCATAACTGATTTAGGATATTCTTATTTATTTGATTTTCATTTATGCAAATATTCTTTCTTCAAATATATTTACCAGTCACTTTGTTAAATGCCTCATTATATATGTCAATATATGAAGTAGAATCTGTCCTCTAAGAGATTACAATTTATGAATGTTGCAGACATAAAAAGGGGCCATGAAGAAATATTTGCTAATTGGTAATTTTAAGTATAGAATTTGTACATAAAAGGAATATAAGAAGTAGGTATAATTATGGTACAGACATGTGTAAAATATAGAGAACATTAAAACCAGGTATATAGTTGCAAATCCATGATTAGCCATTTGCTAAGTATATAGCTAATTATTATAAATTATTTGTCTGATTATTTTTATCACTAAGGATTTTTACTAATTACTACAAGCTCTTACAAACTACTTTGGAGCTAATTTTTCAGATCTACATGATGGGCATACTACTGCCTCACAATGTTTTTCCAAAGGCTTTTATTTGTGTGTGTGGTATTGGGGATAGATCCCAGGGACCTTCTACCTCTGGGTTACACCCCCAGCCCTATTTTATTTTTTATTTGGAAACAGGATCTCACTAAGTTGTTGAGGCTGGCCACAAACCTGCGATCCTCCTGTCTCAGCCTCCCAAATATTGGGATTACAGGTGTGTACCACCACGCCTGGTTTCTCCAAAGGGTTTAATGAACTTAGGTAAAAAGTGCTGAGCAGAGTTCTAGGTAAAGAAATCAAAGATTAATACTTCTTCTTATGGAAAGAACATAGAAAAAAGAACCCAGATGTTTAAGATTTGCTGCGACTGCATCTTTTACTTGATTCTTAGATTGCCCTGGAAAAATTTCTCTGATACTGTCCTCATTATAAGGTTTTAAAATTGTAATGATATTTATCGATGTTTATTAAAATACAAAAATAGCTTTTACAGAACATTGACTCTTTCATTCTTTATACTCAGAGTGTTGTGTCGAATAATTGTCATCACCACGCTGATAAAGGATGTTCTCACATTTCTACAAATGAAGAAACAAGAGCTGAGACAGATCTATGATCTTTCTCCAAAGGTAGATTTATTTCAATGAGTGGCATAGTCAGAAAATGTAAAAATAACAAAAATTTTATACATATAAGATGCAGTCGAAATTTTCAAATAAGTGTGTTATATAAATATGATATAATTAATATAGTTCATAATGCATATATTTGTTAAAAGGTGTAAAATTAAAAAATAAAATATATATGTATAAATGTTGCATGTATGTGTATATATGCATATATAAATATTTTCTATCAAATTAATATTTCATGGGCAGTAATTCAGGTTGTTATACATTAATTACTTCCCATAATAAATTTCCTTTTTACTATTTCTATTTTCAGGGTGTAAAATTTTGTATAGACCAAAAATGCACAGAGAAATGCCTTTACCTTGATCAACTTATTTACCATGACTGATAATGAAATTTACCTTTTAAAAAGTAATTTGAAAGACAAGAATATAAAACAAGTAATCAATAGTTTGACCTCTGCATTCACAATGCATTTCAGAATATAAATCAAGTTAACTACAAAGTTTATGCTTAAGTGTTTAATGAAAAGATCAATATCAATATAAAAATAAAAACAAAGACAGGGATTTACAGCTTTTTCTACAACCATAACCTAAATTTGTTTAAGTGCCACTTTTTTTCCTCTCAGTTGTTTCTTCTTATAAATGTGGGATCTGGATGATAATACATTTCTGCTATACCACAAATGCAATATAAATACTGTGAATTAATAATTCACAAAATTATAAAACTCGGGCATCTTCTATGGTCTCAATAATAGAAATATGCTGAAAAGACTCAGAGAATAATGAGGATATTAGAGATTCTAAAACATGAAATTACAAAAGGCAGGCATAAATCAAAGAAGATGAAAACATTTTCCAGTAAGAGAATTTGAACAAAGATGGAGCAATTGCCTTGGCTATTATTGACATAACTTGAGAAAAAATATGGAATTTATAATGCTGTTTAAGGGCACTTTGTGAGTCCTGATAGAAATTGCATTGCTTTAGAAAAATCAGTGCTTCAGAAATCAGATAAATGAAATATAGATCTAGATAAAGATTTATTTACATAGAACTAGTAATAAAGAGATCCGAAGTTATATTTATTTCATGCACACTCAGAAACCACAGAATCTACTCCCTTCAGAATGATAAAACAGACTTCAAATTGTAGTCAGACTCCCAGGGAAGTATGGCAGAAGATGATCCTATCAACTACAGAACTCGAAGAGATATTTAAAGTAGCTGTGTGGATATAGTTAGTATAATAAAATTTAGATTTAAGTTGTCTTTGAAAAACTGAGATGAAAGCCGGGCGTGGTGGCGCACGCTTGTAATCCCAGTACTTGGGAGGCTGAAACCGGAGGATCCAGGTTCGCGGCCAGCCTCAGCTACTTAGTGAGGCCCTCCGCAACTTAGTGAGATCCTGTTTCAAAATAAAGAATAAAAAATAGGGCTAGGGGTGGAGCTCGGAGGTAGAATGCCCCTGGGTTCAATTCCTGGTACCGAAAAAAAAAAAAGAGAAAAACTGAGATGATTTTTAAGGAAAACATGTGTGTAAGTAAAATAATTTATCTATAAAAATTATTTATACTATAGCGGGTAAAATGACCAAGACACTGTGTTAAATCAATTATATATGTTCCTGTAATCCTCATACTATCTCTGCAGGATAGATAGTATATAATGATAAAAACAAGGGGTATGAAGAACAGAAAAATTATGTATCTTGTTCAAAATTCCTTAGCTAGTGAGTGGGGGAACTGTCACATGGATATCTGACTACATTCTGTTAGTAATTTGCCTGACAAGTTTAGTACTTTATCATTATTATCATGACTATTATAATCAGTAACATATAATATCGAGAGCTTTATCATCACTAAATGCTTTTTCATCCAGTAGTATATTTGGCTTTCACAGAAACTTCAATTGAACAAAGGAGTATTATTCCCCATTTACATACTGAGGGCAGGTAAGTAGCATGTCACAACAAAGACACAGCGGAGCCAGGACAGGAAGCTGAAGTGTGGGGATTCCCCAGTCCACAATGATTTACGGAATTCAAATATCTGTGTCACTGCTGTAAAATTGTCTAAAAGATCTCAGCGAATCATTCACACATGCACATATTCCTTAAGAATCTGCAAGTGGAAATAGATTAAAATAGCTGTGCAGTATGTAATATTTACTGAGCATGCATTTAAGTAATTGTTCACTATAATTTTATGGATATAGTAGCTATGACTAAAATTAAGCATCTAATCTCTCTTTCAGAAAAGAAGGCAGAGAAACTCTGGACTCACAAAATAATGTTTCAACACAATAAAACAAACAAACAAGCAAGAAAACTACCGAACACTTTGGTTAAGCATTTCCTTTCATTTATCACTTTTTGGGTTCACCTGAGTTCAATCAGCTTTAGGAAATTTCAGAATCTTGATTATAGTTGCTTAAAAATGATTGTTAGATTTGTTTAATAAATGATAGGTAGTGGTAGATATTATATGACATTATATCATACCTTCCCAGGGGATTGTCATTTCATTAATTTGGCAGACAGAGAGAGAGTGCACTGTCTCTCAAGTCTTTGTTCTCTCCTTCCATAGAGGGGAGTTGTCTCTGGAGGCAGCTGCAAGACCAGGGACTGTGTTTATCCAGCCTCCAAAGGTTGACTGGCTGTGACAATCATGATAACAGCTCTAGATCCCTCACTGCCAAAGCCTCATTAAAGCCTTACACCTCATTTTGTATTAGTAACATATATTTTTTACCTTAAAAAGGAGCTGTAGCATTGTATAAGCTTCAGAATGCACAGTATTTAGCAATTACAGCCCTCTCTTAGACCCAGATATAGTTCAGACTAGTTCTCATCAAGAGATGGTGAATGAACGTGTGTTTGTACTTTCGAGTTGGGACTTTTAAGAAATGAAATATGTTTCTCCATGATGTTCCTTTTCCTTCTGTTGAATAAATTCAAATATTCAGGGCATCTATAAATCTAAATGATTATATGGCACGAAGATTCATCAACAGTAGAAACACCCACATTGGACTGCTATGCTATCAAGAAATACATTTTTATTCTTTCATGCCCATGAAATTTGCTGTTTACTTGTAGGAGCTGGTATAATCCTAACTTATAAAGGCCATGATTATTTGAAGTGGGGCCAAAATTGCCTTCCAGAGTTAAATTAGGTGGATTAAAACCTACCCCACATTATACTTTAACAAAGGCACTCAAATATTTAGAACATTTTAAGGAATAAGATTGTTTCTTAATTATAAAATCACAAATTTTATGATTAAGCTTAACAGAAAAGATAGACTTCCCTTTCCTTTACACAATATGGCTGGCATGGAAGAATTAATGTCTATAGTAAGGAAGATTGGATTTTTTTAACACAAGGAAAGTAAGATGTAATAAGAACTCATGTCTTGTTCAAAATTCCTTAGTTACCAGGTGTGGAAATTTCACATGGACATTCGATTGTATTATATAAGTAATAAGACATGATAAAATGAAACATTAGTAGAAATAATGTTATCTGTTGTGTGCTACAAGGTAAAGACAAAGGCCTTGAGGACTGGCAGAGCCAAGTTTGAAAACTGGTTTAACCTCTCACAATGTGCGTGTCCTTAGATGAGGTTCTTTATTAGTCTCTATGCTTTTCACCTTTACCTTATTTGTGGAAAAATGTCTCTTAGCCTTTCTGTTTTCATTGTTTTTTTTTTGATGGTGATGATAGTGATGACTGTGTGTACATGTGTGTGTGTGTGTGTGTGTAGAAAAGAGGGAGAGACAGAGCAAAGAACATGATCAACATGTCATGTGTTGATACAGGACTTGAAATGTAGTAACCCTCAATACAGGGCAAGTAAATTTTTCCCCTTAAACTCATAAAGAGTTTAAATGTTATATAAATATCGATTTGTCTTTTACACATTTCTGTCAACAGAGAAAATTAAAATCATCAGATTTTCTTGTCATAGCAGAGTTTGAAAATGTGGGGGTTCATGCTTTTTAGAGCCAGACAACACACGAAAGGACAGCTTAACTTCCAAAAGACGTCTTTGAAGGAAGCAACCTCCTCTGCCTATATCATGGAAGTGTTTATGATCAAAGGACAAGTAACTTGCATAAGATTCTAGAGGAAGGATCAACTAATTCTGCTCTGTGACATGCGAGGAAAGAACTGCATAATATTAACAGGGTGACAAAGGAGAGGACGGGCACACCGTTCAGATGGAAGAACGTGCACATATACCCTTGAGGTATGGATGTGTCCAATGGGTCGAGGAAGAATTGAAAAGACATAAAGACCAGCAGAATGAAGTTATGTTCACTCTCTATAAAAGTGGAAACTGGAGTCACGTCAAGGAGGCTGTGAAGGAGTCCAGATAAGAGACAGACAGATGCTGAACAGGAGGCAAGAGAACATGGGTCAGGCAGTGCACACTGTTCCCTCCACCTGAAAAATCACCCCTCTTTCTCCTTCATACTCCACCTCCAATTATTGCTCAAGGGCCACCTCCTTCAGGAAGTCTCCTTCAGCCGCACAGGCTGAGCTTGGTGACCTTTATCTGAGTATTCATTGGCCCTGGGCTCCTCTATCAGAGTACTTCTCCTTTTACATGGGAAATGTTGCATTACTTGAATTTGTTCTCTCACATGCGCATCAAATATAGTGTTTGGGAGAATGGAGGGAGACATGGAATCAGATAGGGATCCAGGAATCTTAAGACTAGATGAAACTGGATTTTAGAAATGGAAAAGGAAAATAATCTGGATTAAGAGTAACGAGGAGGCCGGGCGTGGTGGCGCAGCTTGTAATCCCAATACTTTGGGAGGCGGAGACTGGAGGATCCGGGTTCGCGGCCAGCCTCAGCTCTCTCTCTGTCTCTCTCTCTGTCTCTCTCTCACTCTCTCTCTCTCTCTCTCTCTCTCTCTCTCTCTACTTAGTGAGGCCCTCCGCAACTTCATGAGACCCGGTTTCAAAATAAAGTATAAAAAATAGGGCCGGGGGTGTAGCACCGAGATAGAACGCCCCTGGGTTCAATCCCCGGTACTGCAAAAAAAAAAAAAAAGAGTAATGAGGAAATGAGGAAAGGAATTCACATAAGCAAAAGCAGCACAAGGAAAGCTCAGGTGTTGGAAAGTGCAAGGAGAATGTAGCAAGTTTCTAAGTATTGTTTAATCATAAGGGAAATGAGGGTGATGAACTGGAAAGCCACTTGAGGAAACAGATGGAGGTCCTATTGTTTAGAACTTTTATATTTCTAAAATAGGACTTTAGGTATTTACTATAAAAGGAATAGTAAGTCTCAGATATTTTTTTCCAAATGTAAAAGACAGAGCTATGCTTCTAAAAATGACTGACAATGATGGATGGGATAAGTTTTCGAAAGGATTTTATTTTCCGCAATAGGGAAAACTCTTGTGTTGGGCAAAAGAGATCATGAATACTACTAACTCAAGGCATTAGGAAATAGTTTACTCATTTCGATGGGCGGGCGGCTTTAATCAGGGTTAATGCAAACAAACCCTATGTTTAGAAGGAGACATGAAATACAAAGCGTGTCTTTGAAATGCGACCTATTGAGTTGGCTCAGAGTCTTGTCATCTGCTAAAGGCAAATTCTTTTTGCCAAATATATCTTGCTAACAGTATTCATTCATGACCTTGTATTGCTAAGTGTGTACTAGGGAGTGCAGGTAAATTTATGAAGATGGACTACGTTAAAAGCAAAAGGTGTCTAAATACCCAACTCCTTGACACTCTGCTTCTCTCCCTCTACATTCTTTGCTTAAAATGTATAATTTCAAGAAAAAATAAAAGTATCACTGTCTCCAAGGTCAATCTAACTTTATTTTTTTTAAATGTTTGCTTAGATTCTAAGTCAGAAAGCCTCCAATGGATGGATAATAGCAAACAGGGATGGCAATTATTCAGATCTGATGTTTTTAGATTACAATTAGGCAATAAGGCATAAGCCAAGGGTGTGTTCCTTCCAGATAACACACTTCTTAGAAAGTGCTGTGAGGCATAAGGGGCAAATTAGAGCCTCCAACGGTCTGGGAAATGTGTTATCTCTCTGTAGCACAACTCTCAGAGTGTATTAATACTACATACATCACATTAGATGTACTGGTTGTATATGGATTGATTGTACCATGTAAAACATGTTTAAAACATGTCTGCTCTTGTGGACTGGCAGTGGCTGTGGATTTGGAAGCATCAGCCTTGACATTCATTATCGATTGATAAGTGAATGGCTGGGACTTCAGCAATGGAACATTGTGAGCCCTGGGAGATGTGTGCCCAGGAAGCTGGGGACCACCCCTCACCACTTCCCGGTGCATTTCAGTTCAGCCGTCTTAGCAGTTTCCTTCACTTAGCACTTCTATGTTTTTTATTTTGTTGTTGTTTTCCAGTGCTGAGGATGGAACCCAGGTCTTACTACATGCTAGGCAAGCGCTCTACCACCGAGCTACATCCCTAGTCCCCAATTTGACACTTTTAAATTTATGAAAATGAATGGAGTAAGGTAGTTTTAAACTGATTTTTAATGTGGAGGTTTTTTTCTTTCTATATCATTTTGCCTGATTTTCATAACTAGGCTGCCAGTTACTGTTTGCATTTGATTGACAGGAAGTGATATCTAGTTCAGCTGACATCAAACACCTTGGCACTTCATCCTGGAAGATGTTTCAGTAGTTAAAGAGCCTGTGTTGGACAAAGAATCCTTTAAAGCTGGCTCTTTCTTTCTCCTAGTGAGTACCACAGTGAGACGCACCAGGAGAAAAGAACGATCCATCTTTAATCTGTGCTGCTGAGGGAAATCAAAGGGAGTGAATTAAAACCAAGAGTAGCTTCTTATGCTCATTGGAGAGCCTTTTTTCTCTGCTCCATTTGATATAACAAATAAGATCATCAAAGTAAGTCAAGCACAGGTTCGGAACCCGCTGCTCCTTGACCTGGGTTTCCTCCCTGCTTGCACGGCCTCCCCTGGAATTTCTTGTGATGTCAAATCACAAAGCTACATGAAGTGCTCACACCCTAGGAGCAGAGAGGGGATTTTATTTTTAGATTCCTTTGCTGTGACTCTAGTAAAATAATATCAAGTTCTTTTATGGCTCTATCGCACAGTTTTGATAAATCTGCTGCATTTCAAAGCGCGAAAGGGGTGATAACAAAAAAAAATTCTATCCAGACTGCCTCCAGCCAGGAGGTCATCTTAAGAATATCTGTGGAGTCCCACTGGCTAAGTGCCAGCTGGGGTTCACTGCTGGAAACTATCGGGACTTTCCCCCCACCCAGTAGACATCTACCTCCAGATGTATTACATAAAACATTCATATGATAGGTATTATATGCATTATAATTTGGGGCACTTAAAGCATCTAGGATGATTCGGAGAAAAACACCTTTCTTCATGTGTTCCTTAAAACTAACATTCTTTTTCTTAACACTCTGATAATACTACTTCAATTAAAGATTAAACAGAAATGGTGATGATATAATTATCAACATCATCAATAGTAATAGTAATATGAACAAAAGTTCAACATAGTAAATATATTTTTGTTATTTTTCAATCTAAATTTTCTCATCCTCATTTTTTGATACTATTTAGATTTTGTGAATCTGGAAAAAGACTCACATATATGCATAGATTTGTCAAGTTAGTCTGGATAGAGTTATATATTTGGAAATGAGAAGTAGAAATTGTGAGTTAGACAAAAAAAGGGGGAAGATATTGGAAGCTAAGTAAGTTTTAATCATGTATTCACTTATTTATTCATTTACTCAATAAATTTTAATTATGTGCTCACTGTATACCAGATGCTCTTCTAGGCACTGAAAGTGCAGTGATGACTTTCAAAATGCATCCTTGATGCTTTTACGTAAATCTTTAAATTTTTACATAAAATGTACATTTTTATATGAAATTTTCTAACAAATTACTTTTAAATATTTAAACTTATTTAAAGCTTAAAAAGCATATTTAAAAGATGCAATATGTCTTTATTGAGTGGCTACTATTTGCCAGGCTTTGTACTAGAAATTGCAGAGAATATTGATACTTAGCATACCTCTCTGCCTTCCATAAACACAGAACCCAACAAGAAGAATAAAGCAGTTAACTCAGTAGTCATAATAGAGTGAAAAATATGCCTTGGAATGAAAGTAACCATTGAGGGCAAGGAGATAGGAGAGAGAGATCCTATCAGACTCAAGGACATAGGGAGGCTTTGGACACAAAAAGTGAAAAAAAATCCAACAAAGGATCAAAATGAAGGAGACTACAAGTGCTTTTGCAGGAAGAGTATGCTTTGTCTGCAACATGGGAAGTATGGACAATACTGGAAAATTCACTTAACCAGCACGGTTCCCATTTATGAGATTAAACAAATGCCAAGTTAACCAATTTATATTATGCTGTTACAAAATGGCCAATAATAGGAGCCTTTTGAGGAAGGTAGTATTTTGGTCAAAGTGCTGTTTTAAAATACAAATCTAGCAGATTACAATATGGGGGCAGAAAGAAAATGCAAGCAGAGTCAGGTGCAGTGGTGCACACCTGTAATCCCAATACTTGGGAGGATCTCAGGTTTGAGGCCTGCTTCACCAACTTAGACCCTGTTTCAAAAATAAAAATACGATAAAGGGCTGGAGGTGTAGTTCATAGGTAGCCCCTGGGATTAATTCCCAGTGCCCCCCACCAAAAGAAGTGTGGGCAGAGTGAACGACCTGAGTCATTCTTGTAATTATAATCCAAAAACCTCACAACAGAGTAATTGTCAGGCCAGACAGGGAAGGGGAGAGGGGAGCACGGGCAACACCCCAACCCACCTGCTCCCTGCAAGAGTGGACCACATCATTGAGGGTGTCTGTGGGGAGCCTCTGCATTACTTCTTCAGGGAGAAAAAGCAACATGAAAAAAGGGTAGGGCTAAAAGAGGCAGAGACAAAAAGAATAACTACTTGTTAGAAGAGTGATGAGTGAGTGAAAAAGATGAGAAACCGGCAAAGCCGACGAGTGAGAAAAAGCTCCTGAATTTGGCAACCTCTTGGCCGTCAACACCTACACCACTCCCTTTAGGAAACATCCCTTTTTTGGGGATTTCATCTCTTTCGTCATCTGTGCCTCCTAACATTTCCCCCACCACCTCTTTCAATAGCTCTTTGATGGATGCCCCTCTGTCAGTATTTTATATTGGAATGCTTGGGTGCTCAGAAAAGCATTGAAGTGAAGTTAGAAACGTAAATCGTGTCCCTTTGTCTGCAACCTTAGGTAGTTGGCACTAAATTCCAGTTTCCGGACATACCACTCTTTAAATTACTGAATTGCCTTCAATTTATTTACTTATTATTAAACAGGGAGTTAAAGGGTCAATTATCTTAATTTTTGTCAGAGGATGAAAAAACTGTCATGATGCAACTCTACAAAAGTAAGCCCACAGATGTCAATTAAAATCACAACACAAGCAGAAAATATTACTATTTTTTATATGTGTGGCCTTGCCCTTTATAAGGAAGCACTGCCATTCTTCCTTTAATCATTATATTTCACGCTAAGCAATGAACCCAGATTGAGCTGTTTTACTGACAAAATTGTACAGATCAGACAAAGTCAATTTTCAAAGTGGCATTTCGAGAAGCTGAACTCACCATTTTTAATAGATCAGGGCACTGGGGCCGTAACTCTCGTGTTTAAGAAGAAAGGCTACTCTGTAGTACAACTGCTCTTTATTTTAATTTGTGCCTGAGATGCTTTGTGAAACACGAGGTCATTTAAAATTAGGGAGAAGGCATTTTTTCCATCCTTTCCATTTCATCATATGCAATTTTTGATCACAATGTAGCTTGCTTAAAGCTGCAAATCTTCCAAATTATGGGGTTTGTTTCCAGCCTGCTGAGAGGGAAATTAGATATAGAACTTCTGTCTCCCGTTAATGTTAATGGGAGTTGCATGTCTAATTCCCTTAGAAGCCCAGAACAAATGTATGCTTATGAGTCAGCATTACTGGGTTTTCTAGGCCTTTACCCTTTAAATGTGTCATTAGTCTGAATAATAGCCAATCCTTCTGGTTACTCTAAACCAAGCCCCAGCTACTGAGGTAGGAATCTCTGGGATTTCAGCTCTCACGAATAACCTGAACTCTCCTCAAATATGAATGTTCCCCTATGTTAGGTACCTTTGTCTGTTTGGAATAAAATCAAACTCCCAAGCTGTTTACTTGTCATATTTTCACCTTAAAATTTTACATTGTGGGGGTTATTACTCTTCAGGCACTGAGATAATTTTTAGTATTCATTAAATATTATACTAATCTTTATTTGAATGCTAGGATATTTGTTACTTTTTCTATTCATGTTCTCAGATTATACTATAAGAAAGTATTACTTGCTCTTGATAATATTATTATATTTATTGATGAGTAATTAATTATATTGCATAAATATTTTATGTCACAAATAGAGAAATTTTTTTGTAGATGATGATGTTTTCCTTCCTTCCTTCCAAGCTACATCTCCAGCCCTATTTTTTATTCTTTATTTTGAAACAGGGCCTCACTAAATAGCTGAGGCTGGCCCATGAACCTGGAATCCTCCTGTCTCAGCCTCCCAAGTACTGGGATTACAAGAGTGTACCACCATGCCCAGTTGTATTTTTTATTTTGAACAGGCTCTCACTAAGATGTTGAGACTGACCTTGAACCTAAGATCTTCTTGTCTCAGCCTCCCAAGTACTGGGATTACACCACCACACCCATTTTGAAGATGTTTTCATGAGGATTTTAACATTAACAAGAATTTCTTTTTTTTTTTTTTGGTGGTACTAGGGATGGAACCCAGGGGCATTCTACCTCTGGGCTATATCCCCAGCCTATTTTTTTTTTGAAACAGGGTCTCACTAAGATACAGAGGGCCTCACTAAGTTGCTGAGGTTGGCCGAGACTTGCAATCCCCCTGTCTCAGCCTCCCAAATCCTAGGATTATAGGCATGCACCAACATGCCTGGCTTGGTTTTCAAATTTAAAATGCACAAGATAACTTTGAGATTTATAAAATGTACAGTCTTGAGCCCAATCATCAGATATTTCTAGTATATTAGTCTATACTAACATCCAAGAATCAGAATTTTAAAAATTATCCCAAATGATAGAAGATTTCCCTTGACAATATTTTGAGGAAAATGATCTAATGCCTAGTTTATTTGTCATTTGTCCTTTTCATTTCTGAGCTGCATGGTGTAGTACAAAGTCATCACAATTTTGCATTTTGTAGTTAAGACAAAATATGGTAAAATAGAAATAATTCCATTGGATCTTGAAATATTTCATTTGCCTATTGATAAAAAGTATCAAAATTTCCATTTATCTGACTGGGATCTAACTGTACAATACAGTTTTAAAAAGATATAGCCAAAATTTTCTCATGAACAATAGCTTATTAAAAGTAAATAATGCCAGGTGTGGTGGTACATTCATGTAATCCCAGTACTTGGGAGGCTGAAACAGGGGGATCACAGGTTTGTAGCCAGCCTCAGAAACTTGGTGAGGCCCTCAACAATGTCGTGAGACCCTGTTTCCAAAAAAAACCAAATAGGGCTGGAGACTGTGGGTATAGCTCAGAGGTAGCATGCCTTTGGGTTCAATCCCCAGTATCACACACACACACACACACACACACACACACACACACATACACAAATAAAAGTAAATAATAACTTTGACATTTTACATAGGATTGTGTATTTGAATATTTAAGAAATTATTATTCAAACTTTTAAAAGTGTGCCATCAAAATAAGTATTAAAATTAATACTATATTTGAATATTTGAACTGTTGAATAAAAAACAGCTCAACAACTAAAATGTCATGTTGTCAACCTGTCTGTGTCTAGGAATTATTTTCGATCAACTCAGAGTTGAATATATTAAAGATTTATTCATTCAGAAATATTTACTGGAGCTATGGAAATGAGTATATTGCTCAGGATAAGTTTACAGATCGACAAGAGCATGTCTAGGACCAAACTTTTCAAAGAGAGGATACATGAAAATCAAGAGATGAAGAAATAGTTTACGGAGATGCTTGTGAAAATAAACAACCAGAGAAACAGAAAGAAAACAGAACACATTTGAAATTAAATTAGATTTCAGCCACAAAATTTAAAAAATTTATCTTTCCCATATATTCAGGAAATGTGTGCATGTTTGTTTGTATGACTTTGAACCTCATTAAGATGTATAATTACAATGCACTATAAAAGTATGTATAAAAAAGCATCCTTGTAATTGACCCTCTAGTTAGAGACACTGCATAATTGAAAACAATGAATATTTACTACACAATGTCAAAGAGCTTATCTGTTCTTATAGCCTAGAGATTCATTCAAAGGGGTCACTGTGAAGGAAAAAGACCTATCGACCTAAAGTGCACCAAGGACAACTGAAAACATTTATGAGTTAAAATACAAGAAGCTATAAATAAGTACAAGAAATTAAAGTCAAAGAAAAAAGAAATGATAAAGTTAAAATTGAATAGATATAAAAACTAAAATATGAACTTATATACATTTATTGAATATCAATATATTAAATATTGATATAAGCAGGGTGTGGTATCACATGCCTGTAATCCCAGTACTTGGGAGACTGAGACAGGAGGATCATAAGTTGAAGTCCAGTCCAGTAACTTAACAAGACCTTGTTTCAAAAATAAAAAAGGGCTAGGGGTGTAGCTCAGAGATAGAATGTCACTTGGTACAGATGGAGAGATCCATATATATATATATATATATATACACACACACATATATATATACACACACACATATATATATACACACACACATATATGCCTATATATATATAAATATAAATATGTAGATATATAACTATTATTTGGTTTGTAATACATACTGAGTGAAAAAGATGTTCCCAAGATTAATCGATTACATAAAAAAATAAAAACATGAAGATACTGGGAACCATATCATAGTCATAGAAGTCAAAGGAAATTATTGTGATAAGAAAGGACAGCCATGTACTTCCCAGAGAGAAGGAAATTAAGGCCTGAGAAGTTCCCACTTGGCTGTGGGACAAGGGAATTAGGTTAATTTAGAGACAAGGAATTTGGAGTAAGGAATTGGTCATAGAAGGGAAGAAGGTTGCTGAGACTGAGAAATACCATGTCAAGAAGTGAGGAGATGAGTGGAGAGGGAGTAGTGAATGCTTTCTACTGTAATGTGGAGAGGTGAGAGAAAGAGGAGAGGGAAGGGAGCCGGTTGGTGTTTCAGCAGTGAGGGTTGGAGATGCAGGTATGAGTGGTGGATGGGGCAAGACCATGGCGCACACAGGAGGAAGGAATTGAGAGCAAGGAGAGAGAAGGAGCCCTAGAGATTTAATTGCAAGAGGAACAAAGGGGGAAATGATAGGACTGGATGCAATGTTGTTTACAGGCTTGTTATATCGTTTCGAATGGTTTTTACTTGTTCTGAAGTAGAAAGAAATGTTATTTGCTGCAGTGGCAAAGTGGATGGAGTTGAAAGTTTGACTAAAGGGGGAAATCAGAACTATCACACTGGAAAAGGCAAAGGGAAGCGGATGGGAGGAAGATCACAGCATAGCCAGGCCTGTGGACTCAGACTGGGAAGCTAACACCAAATCTGCACAGTCATAAAGATGTTTTCATTTCTACCTGGTAAGATGGGTGAGGTTGAAGTTATCAAGGACTGACAGTTTGGAAAGATTTACCAGAAAGAAAATGGGTGAAAGGAGTTGTGGATATGGACAAAAGAAGGTTGAAAATTATGGACCACATAATCCAAGTTTGATGAAGAGAGTCTGCTCACAAAAGGGATTTTTTAAAAAATTTTATTGGTGCAATATAATTATACATCATAGTGAGATTCAAAGTGACACGTTCATATGCACACATAACATCTCGTGGTGTGGTTCCCTCCTAACCCCATCCTGCTGCCCTCCTCTCTCCCTGTAGGTGCTAGTAAAGTTGTTAGTGATACTTTCATATATGGACATGGCATTATTTGGGTTGTTTCCTTCTGAAAACCTCCTTTCCCCCTCCCCCGATCCCTCCCACTATTCTACTGGCCTCTGTCCTTATTATCATGAAGTCCTCTTTCTTTCCTATTTTTTCTCTCTAGCTTCCACATATGATAAAAAAAAAACATATGACCCTTGACTTTCAGAGACTGGCTGATTTCACTTAAGCCTAATGTTTTCTAGTTTCATCCATTTTCCTTCAAATGACATAATTTTATTCTTCTTTATGGCAGAGTAAATACTCAATTGTGTGTGTATACCACATTTTCTTTATACATTCATCTGTTGCCAGATACTTAGGTTGGTTCCATAATTTGGCTATTGTGAATTGTGCTGCTCTAAACAGGGTATTTAAGTATCACCATAGTATTCCAACAAGTGTTGAAAGCCAGCGGATTTGAGCAAGTGGAAAATTAGACTAGGATGTCAAATCCATGGACCTGCTGGACTGTAAATAGTGCCTGATGATAGCAGGATTTGGAGTAAGGAAACGTAGGAGCAATGCAAAGAAGCTGATATCTGAAGGGTTTTTATGGGAGGTCGAGTCAGCTCAAAGGAGGCGAAGGGCTTAGATGTAGCAGGAAGAAGAATTTGGATCTGTCCATCTGAGAGCAAATAGACGTGTGTGTTGTCACCCTCCCTGCAAGGTGAGGCATCTGGAGCATGAGAAGTTTGTACTTGAGGATGTGAAATTATATCCTCAATGAAGAGCCAGGATTTACTTGAGGCCAGTAAACAGAAATTTTTGAGAGGAGTGTGAGGGAGTAGGTAGCTTTTTAGCCAGAGGATAGAAAGATTTGGAAGAGGAGGGGTGTAATCAGATGATGTAGTCAGTTTGAAAGAAAGAGCGGAGGCTGAGACCAGAGTTGAGAAAAGATTCCTGGGAAGGTTAACTTAGGAGCAGTGGACAGAGATCTGAAGCTATGAGGTGAGGAGGTTAGGCCGTCCACAATGTTGCAGAAGGATGCGTCTCGTGGGCCCAGGGATTCTAGTGGAGGGGGCGTTTGAGGTACAAGATTACACGACATAATTGTTTATATCTCTCAAGAACATATTACTCATCTTAGGTGGAGATTTCTCTAGATTTATTCCTGGCTTCCAGTGTTTAATTTCTTAGGTATGCCAGTTGCCTTTTCTATTTTAAACTGCATTACTTTTTTTCTTTAATAAGGAGAGAGTGAGCCACCTAGGGTTAAAGCATTTATGTGTGCTAAATGATGGAGGCAATGAGAGGATTAATTTGTGTCCTGCTCTGGGTCTGGCCTGGATTTTGCTCCCTGGCAGATGGGTAGCGGAGAGGGAAAGGGATGAATTGGGGATATTTAGTAAGTGATATCAAATATGTTGGGAAGGTGAGTTTTTTACTATCAGTGCAAAACTAATATGTACTAATATTAGTACAAAATAACTAATATGTACTATTAGTTAATGATTCTTAAAGGTTTGAGATATTAGGAGATAATAAAAACCTGTGTGTCAAAGGTGATATTGGGAATAAGACATGTAGCTTTAGAAAGTCTTAATTTAGTTAATTTCATACCATTTCTGTTAATACACAAGTTTCGATGACATAGCACTTTTTTCAATTTTTCAACAAAGTCATACTTCTTCTTGTCCCAGGTTTGCATATACAATTCCTTTTGTCAGGAAAGTTTTTGTTCCACATTATCTTGGAAAGGACCTAGTCATTATAAGGATATCTGTCATTGTCACTTGCTAAATTAATTTTCTTACTACTTATAGTATTTCTGTGTTTTTTACAGATACATATATATATATGTAAAAATATATCTGTAAACACACATGCGTGTGTGTGTGTGTGTGTGTGTGTGTGTGTGTGTGTTACTGGGGATTGAACCCAGAGGCACTCTACCTCTGAGCTATACCCCCAGTCCTATTTTATTTTTTTAATTTGAAACAGGGTCTTGCTAAACTGCAAAGGGTCTCGCTAAGTGGCAAAGGCTGGCTTTGAACCAGAGATCCTCCTGTCTTAGCCTCCCAAGTACTGGGATTACAGGCGTCACTGATTATCTAACTTACTCATAAATTCAATATCCTTCCTTCTCTCTAAGCCCAACGTGGGCAGGGAACAGGAGGGTTTTCTTTACTGCAAGAGAGCACCTGTCTCAGAATAGGTGCTTTAGTAATTGAATGAATCAGCACAAAATGCAAGTTTTTTTTTCTTAAAGGCATCATTATGATGTTGAGGCAAATTCCTTCTATTTTGATTTTCTGCAGTTTTTAACATGAATGGGTGTTGGATTTTGTCTACGGCTTTTACAGCATCTATTGAGATGATCATATGATTTTTGTCCTTAGTACTATTTATGTGGTGAATGATGTGTATTGATTTACATACATTGAACCAGCCTTCCATCCCTGGAATGAAACCAACCCGGTCATAGTGTACAATTTTCTTGATATGGTTTTGAATGTGTATCACTAGTATTTTGTTTAGAAATTTTGCATCTATATCCATCAAGGATATTGATCTATAATTTTCTTTATTTGGTTTTGGTATTAAGGTGATACTAGCCTCATAGAAGGAGTTTGGGAGAATTACATCTCTTCCAATTTCATGGAATAACTTGCAAAGTATTGGGTTTAGTTCTTCTGTAAAAGTTTTGTAGAATTCATCTGGGAATCCATCTAGACCTGGTCTTTTCTTTGATGGAAGGCTCTTTATTGGTGTTTCTATCTCTTTGCTTGCTATTGGTTGGTTTAGATATTCTGTATCCTCTTGGTTCAATTTAGGTAGGTTGTATGTGTCTAGAAATATGTCAATTTCTTCTATGTTTTCTAGTTTATTGGAGTATAAATTTTCAAAATAGTTTATGATGATCATCTGGATTTCTGCACTATCTGTGATGGTGTCTCCTTTTTCATTTCTGATTTTAATAATTTTGGTTTATTCTTTTGGTTAGGTTGGCTAAGTTGTATCAATCTTGTTATTCTTTCCAAAGAACTAGCTTTTTGTTTTGTTTTCAAGGTTCTTTAGGCACATCATCAGACTATTTATTTGGTGACTCTCTGTTCTTCTTATGTGGGCACTCAGTGCTATGTTCGCCATCATTAGCAGTGAGGGAAATCAAAACACCAAGTACCAAGTGCATTGTGCATGTATGTCACTGTCAACATGATTTACATAATGATGTGAGATTATAATGCACCAATAAAAGTATATGAAAAAACTACACTGAGATTCCATCTAACCCTAACCAGAATGGCAATCATCAAGAAGTCAGAAAACAATAAATGCTGGCAAGGATGTGGAGAAATAGGAACTCTCCTACACTGCTGGTGGGATTGCAAATTAGTACATCGGCTATGGAGATCAGTGTGGAGATTCATCAGAAAACTGGGAATGGGTCCACCATATGATTCAGCTATACCACTCCTGGGTATCTTCCCAAAAGGACTTAAATCAGAATATTATAGTAATATATGCATATCCATGTTTATAGCAGCACAATTCACAATAGCCAAATTATGGAACCAACCTAGGTGTCCATTAAAAGATGAATGGATTACAAAATAATGAGATATATACACAATGGAATTCTACTCAGCAATAAAGAAGAACCAAATTATGCCATTTGCAGAAACATGGATGGACCTGCAGAACATAATGCTAGGTGAGATTAGCCAGTCACAGAAAGTGAAAGGTCATGTGTTTATTTCATATGTGGAAGCTAGGGAGTAATCAGGATACCAGAGGGACTTCACCTAATGGAGGAGAAACTCCAGGAGAGCCAAGGAGGTATTCTAGAGGAAGGGGGGGAGAGGGAGAATCAATGAAGGAATAACTTCTATTGACATTATGTACATATGTGAGAATACCAATGTCAGTCATATCTTGTATAGGGAAGGGGAATGGAGAGGGAGCCAGGGGAAAGCCCACAGTGCTGTGTGCATGTATTTCACTATCACTATGAACTACATTATGATGTGAGACTAACATGCACCAATAAAAGTATAAAAAAGTGTCATTATGAAAACTTACCACTATGATAACCTAATGTAAATTGAGTGTGAACTGTCTATTGTGAAAATATTTTTATTAAGTAAAAAGTTGTTAAGAAATGAAAAATCATCTTGGATGAAATAGTATTCCTTCCGTTAAACTAAACAATTTACTATTTGATAAAAAAGGAAGGACACCAGAACTGCCATTCTCACAGATAATGAGACAACTTGCATGTGAAACTGAGATTTGTGTTTGAATTTATATAATTAAAGGCATGTGGATTCATATAGCTTTATACCAATGGGTGTTTTCCTCAACTGGGCAGAACAGTGCTTCTTCTCAAGAGATGGGAAAGTGAACACAGCATTTTATAGCCTATTACTAAGGAGCCACAAACTCAATCCAGTTTATTTATTTATTTTTAAACTTTTATTGGTGCATTATAGTCTTATAGTCTCACATCATAATGTAGTTCATGGTGATAGTGACATCCATGCACACAGTAGTTGGTGAGTCCCCCCCGATCCAGTTTATGAATGAAGAGGTGAGAGGATTGTTAAAAAAATGAAGTGAAGTATGTGTCCTAAAGAGCTTCTCCTTGATACACTGGATAGGAGAAACAGGTCCCCACAAAATCTAAATATGAGAAGAAAGCCACACAAAGAAAATACCTAAAATGCTATGTTTGCACAAGTCAGAATTATTTTAACAGTGCCCATTAGCTGTTGGCATGTGTGACTATTTTTCATCCAGCTCAAAGGCATTATTACAAAAAAAATCATTTGGCAGATGTGCTGCTTGGCTTACCAAATTGGTAAGCGCTGGAGGAGATTTATATATTACGAAATTAGTTTCAGCACAGGTAGGGTTGAGTTTTTTCAAATCGGAAAAACAAACAAATACAAAAACTGCAGTTTCAAGATAAAAATAAAGAAGTACAAGAAATCAAGAAATTAAAAGTTGGATGAGACCTCTGGTGATTGAATCCATCCACTCTCAACTTTTGAGCAAGGGGCTACAGAAGAAAAAAAAAGAGAATACCTAGAAAAGTCTCCTTCCCATGCACTTGACACAAAAGGATAGAAATTAAATGTCTTTTAAAAATAATGTACATTGTTTTCTGGTTACAGCATCAGATATGGTTATTATCAAAGTAAAGAGAACAAAGAAAAGAATAAAAACCATATGTAATAACACAACTTAATTCTATGTGAAAATAACTATGTGCAACTAAACCCAGGGTTTTCCATGGCAGTTGCCTATTCACATTCCTAACAGAGGGAACCAGGCAGAGGGAAGTACCTAGATTTGGGATAATACAACAAATTAGGGAAAAAGAACTATGTGACTCAGCAGAGCACTGAAAGCCCTCAAATTCTTCCCTGATTCCTGCTACAGTTACTGGCAACCTTGGGTGCAAATGGAAACAAAAATCATACCAAAGAAGGGAGTAATAAAATAGAACTAAAAGTACTAAATATAAAGGAGAACAGAAAGAAAACCAGTAGATTATTCTTAAATTTTTAAAAGCATTGTAATTTTAGGCAAAAGAAATTTCAAGGGGGGGAAGCGGGGGGAGGGACACCAAGAGCTGTGTGCATGTATGTTAACACCAAACTGATACTCATTGTGATGTGAGACTACAATGCACCAATAAAAACATTAAAAAAAGAAATTTCAAAGGCAAAATATTGTGATTGAGAAAACCCATATCATCATAGATACAAAAGACATTGAAAACAGTTGATTGAGATGGAGTAGACATCTGTTGCTTTTTTCCAGTCTTACATCTGTTACTCCAATTTTTCTTTGAAGAAGTGTTCACTGTCCACATTTCATTCAAGGAGGGACCATTTCTATCACCAGCTCCAAGTTTTGGCATATGACCTAAGATAATAAATAATTTAATCTACCCAAACTACCACTCCAGCCCCAATAATTCCTTCAAAAATTAGGCATGTGAATCAGTTTAGGTTGATAGGAATCAGGCCAGGATTTTTATCAATATGGTTGGGAAATACTGCTCCCTTCTGCTGAACTTGAACCAAGTGGACATAAATCTCTAATTTTGAGGAGCCACCACAAAGAGTCCACCTTACTGAAATTGAAGCCAACATAGATCATAAAATAGTCGAGCTCCTTGAACTTAACTTTTATGCATCTGACACTACCCATGGGCTTTATAATTACATAACCCCATGCATTCCACTTTTCCCCCATAAAGCAATTGGAAGGAGATTTTAAGTTATTTTCAACCAAAACAACTCTGAAGATCTTTTGTCTATATGAAGTATATGGCAAAAAATTTTCAAACTCTACATGCAGGGAAAAACAAATTATCAAAATACATTTACAAAAACCTAAAGAGATGAAAAGATAATCACACTCTTCACATGAACCCATTCTTTCTGGTGAAATTCACCAAACCCATGTGGTTTATAGATGAGTTCTTTCTGCTCTCATAATTCCCTAAGGAATGAATTATTCTTATGAATTTTCTTGGCCTAGAGCAATGCCATTCAATATGGCAGCCTCTGCCTACATGTGGCTACTGAGTACTGCTCAGTCTGAATTGAAATAGACTGTTAGTATAAAATACATAATAAATTTTGCAGACACAATATAAAAAGGAAACATAATGTATTTTAATACCTTTTATACTGATCACATGTAGAAATGTTAAAAAATTAACATATTGGGTTAAATGAAATGTATTATTCAATTTTAGGTGTTTCTTTTTACCTTTTAAAATATGGCTTGCATTTTTATTTTTGTTGTATTTCTATTGGATAGTATTTGTTTTGAATATATAAACAAGTAAATTTAAAAGCTAATCAATAAATATTTTTTCTTTATATTAATATTTTGATGGTGATTTTGATTATGTATCACCTTAATATACACACCATAATAAGTACTTAAACAGACACATACTGCCTTTGTAAATATGAACCACTATCTTGGGCCTATTGTATCTAGTATAAGTTTTAAAAATCATGCAAAAATTGATTTGTTATTATGGAAACAATTTCACTGACATACATGGGTAGGTCTGTCTCCAGGCACAACTTGAGTCAAAGCTCAATTAATATCACTTGTCATGGCTTGAGACATGTTCCCAGGTGCTGACTAGTTGCCATTGGCTTCAGTCTTGGAGTACAACCCCACCAAACCCAGCAGAAACAAGTTCTCCTAGATCCCAGGCAAGTTCTAGTCATTCTCTGATCTTGGCTTAAACTAAGTCACTTCCATCTTCTGTGGAGGAGAACAGAAAACTAACTTTATGTTCAAATATAAAACTTATGACTTTGTACCAGAGACTGCTAGTAGTTTCCCAATATCTGCCCTCAGTTTTTCAGTAATGGGACCCTTAATTCTGCTAGACATAATAAGTAAACCATATTTTCCAGAGTCTTTTCTACGCACCTTATAGCTAGGCAAGGGAGGTGACTCAGTGGTGGCTAGTGGGATGTTGTGACTTCTGCAAAGTTTTCTTAAAAGAAATGAGCATCCTTCTTCACCCTTGTTTCTTTCCTTTAGGCTACAATGCTTATGTTGAAATGTATATGTGATGGCTGATCTCAGGTAGCTTCCTATGACAATGATGTGTGTGTAGGATCACAGGACAGTATGATCAAAGAAACCTAGAAACCCGGGTGATTACACAACTTACATGTTATACTTAGACTGGGTTGGATGACATAAGAGACAAAAACTACTATCTTCTTTAAGCCACTGTTTATTTTGGGTTTTCTGCCACTCAAAAATGAATATAATCTTTATGATAAGATTCCAATCTATTATTGTTTAAGATCGAGGACATAAAGTTTTGGATAGCTATTAACATTAAAGAACAACGTAAAACAAATTTTACTCACATTTTTAAAAATAAATACTTGGTTTGATTTTCTCTCTTTGTTCCTGCATATTTCTTTCCCTGTTTTTCTTTATATTAATGCTTTGATTATAGTTATAGTTGAACATTTAAAATTTTCTAATGTTCAGTAGTGTATTAAGTTTCCTTAGATAATGCTATCCTTTGGATCTAGAATGTCCACCAAAGGTGTCTTAGAAGGCTCGGTCCCCATCTTGGCACTTTTGGGAGGTGGTGGAAACTTTAAATACTGGAGAATAGTGGGAACTCTTCTGGTCATTTGGGGTGTGCCCTTGAAAGGGACAGTGGTATCCCACTCCTCCACTTTCTCTTACATGTCCCAGTCACGGGGTGAAGGGCTTTGCCCCATCTTGCCTTCCCGACCATGATGTGCTGCCTCACTCAAGCCCCAAAGCAATGGGCCAACTGACCATGGACTGAAATCTCTGAAACTGTGAGTCAAAGCAAATCTCTCCTTTAAAGTTAATTATCGTGGGTATTTTGTTATAGTAATAGAAAGCCGACGAACAGAAAGTATTATACAAACTAGAATGTTTCAGGTTTCCTTTAAAAAGTAGTTTATTGTTGCATAATTTGGGAAGTGTTGCCTTGATTATCAACCTCTGCACTCATATTTTTGTTCCAGCTTTTAATATACCCATTTTTGCAGTTATAAAATCAATGCCAAGGTTTCTGTCGGGACGTGAGTTTTCATTATTTATTTATTTATTTATTTTTTTTTTTGCGGTACCAGGGATTGAACGCAGGGGCGTTCTACCTCCGCGCTATGCCCCCGGCCCTAATTTTTTATACTTTATTTTGAAACCAGGTCTCACGAAGTTGTGGAGAGCCTCACTAAGGATAGAGAGAGAGAGAGAGAGAGAGAGAGTGAGAGAGAGCTGAGGCTGGCCGCGAACCCGGATCTTCCGGTCTCCGCCTCCCAAAGTACTGGGATTACAAGCGTGCGCCACCACACCTGGCTAAGTTTTCATTATTTAAATGAAGATTTATACAGACAAAATCTTTTTCATCTTAGTAATTTTGATAATATCATGGTTATCTGTAAAACACATATGAATTAAAGATGTGTTTGTATGTAAATAAAAATTTAAAATACATGTATTTAAATTAATTTGAATAAGGAAGTAGATTCAGCTATCCCAGTAATCAGATATTTTGTTATCCACTTAGAAAAGAATTCAGAAAGCCGGGCGTAGTGGCTCACACTGTAATCCCAGTACTTGGGAGACTGAGATTGGAGGATCCGGGTTCAAGGCCAGCTTCAGCTACTTAGTGAGGCCCTCCGCAACTTAGTGAGACCCTGGTTCAAAATAAAGAACAAAAGATAGAGCTGGGGGTGTAGCTCGGAGGTAGAATGCCCCTGGTTTCAATCCCCAGTTCCAAAAAAAAAAAAAAGAAAAGAATTCAGAAAAAAGAAGGATTGAAACAGTTGCTTCAGTAAGTTAGTGTTAAAAAGGCTTAGAGAAGTAGCATTTTCCAGCAAGGAAAGAATAGAGAATCCAGGAGAGTTGAAGGGAATAGTAGACAAAAATTAGCCCAAGTACATGGGAAAGGAGTTCACGGTCAAAGTGTCCTGCAAGACCAGGTTGCCAGTGATATGAAATATCCCAGTAAGGTGAGCGTGAGACTTAAAAGGGAAGAGACTCATGTTGAATAAAAGAATTGAATCTGGAGGAGGCTGCAGCAGCCCATAGATAACTGTAAGGAAGTAAAGAGTAGATTGGAAAGAGATTAAGAGCTATTTAACAGAAAACTTGGTAACCCTCTTGGTCTGTATTCATAACCAATGTAGGGTTAAAAATCTCATCAATGTGATTTACTAAGGAGGAATGGGCCACTGGGATGGGACTTAAAAAGAAAAGTAGTAGAAAAGAAAGGAGCAGTTTTGTCTTTATCAAGTTGGTAATGAGATAGCCACAAATACTTTCAGTTAAATCAATACGGGAAGTTCAGAGGGGAATAAACATTCTGGGGTGAATACATCACTCAATGACAATAGCATTCCATACAATTTAAATGTTCTTAGAGCACCTATCAAATACTAAGACTGGTCTGATCTTTGAAGATGGTAGAAAATATACATTATGGTGAAATGATTTCAAATCACTGGATAAATTAATAATTTTCAGAGGCAGCGAAACAAATACTATTGAATAAGGAGTTCCATTTTAACCTTTTGTCTTCTGAAAAAGGGTTCTAGTTTTAAATTGTACTACATTGGGAAAAATATAGCTCCTAAGTACTACTCTAAATATGATGACAAGGGTAGGAATGTAGCTCAGAGGTACAGTGTTTGCCTGGGTTTGATCCTCAGTACTGCAAAGAAAGAGAAAGAGAGGGGGGGGATATGGTGCTAAACTGGGCTTAGCCATGTTGGTAACAGCATTTGCACCAACCCATGACAAGGACACAAGTGTGCATTTTTGTCAGTGTGCAAGAAAAAGAAACAGCCTTTGCCAAATGGCTTACAGTAACTAACTCAGAAAACATGTTCTAGCACCATCAAGGATGGAAAACCTAATGCTTACTTACAAAAACATCATTTTGTTACACATATGAATTCTGTTAGGTTTCCTGGTATGTGTACTTTTTTTTCCAGGTGGTAGAGTTTTATTTCAATTTTGGCATGATCCAGGTGTTTCTTTTGCATGCCTGTGAACACACATAAAAGGTCAGTGAACCCAGGCATATATTTGAGTGGAAATATTTTTTGAATTATTGCTTTGAATTATTTTTTCAAATGTTTTATATTAGGAAGAATGTAAAATATGATTTTTAATACTTTTGCATTTTTATACCCATGTGGATATTTTATGGAAAACTTAATTAGATTTATATTAGAATATATATTAGAGTGTGTGTGTGTGTGCATGTGTATGTGTGTGTGTAAAAATAGAGCTGTTTAGTAGTTGAAAAACTTTTCAAACCTCTTTAAGAAAGTCAAGGAAATAAAAAGTGAAGAGTACGTGCTTCCTTTTTCTAAGTGATTCAGATTTATGAAGGTGTAGGCTCTCACTGCAACTATGCCACCCAGACTTTCAGAAATTAAGTTTGTCTTTCATGTTATCTGCTTTGGGGAACAGAAGTCGAAAGATTTCTCATGGTGTCTTCACATTGATCCTAGTTGGGTTGGGGAAGAAATTGGTTCTATGCATCTTTGGGGAAAAAGGACATGATTTTCTTGCTGTTTCTATAGTTTAGATTGGTAAAAACAGCTCTTTTTGAAACTAAAGATACTGATAAATCAAATGTTGTCAATCTTTGAATGATTTAATGTGGTTAAATATATATGATTTGGCAGAATAAGTTTTGAAAAAGAAAGGAACAATTCAAGCAATGACTGAAGATTCCAGTTTCTGAGCAGTTTGAGAGTTCTGAAAGTCAGTAGCCAGGTTCCCTGTCATTTACATGAGCTGCGAGGGGCTCACGGGCCTTAAGAGTTAAAGCAATGGAATGGGAGACAAGCGGATACAGGAAAAGGTCCACTTGGGTTTAAAGAGAGGTAGAAGAGCCAGCATGTGACCAGGAGGTAGGTTCTCAAGGAAAATTGAACAAAATTTCTGAAAAGTTCTCTCCAATTAGGAATTCACAATGCATTATGGTTCTTCTTTAATCTGCTATGAAAATGTATCATTTGGATTTATAGAGTAATAATTGTTTATTGGAGAAAGAGCAAAAGTATGAAAATTGAAATAGCTTCAGTATTTATGAAGCTTTTTACCAATTTTAGACATGAGTTAAAGTTTTCTTTTTTTTTTTTTGCAGTACCGGGGATTGACCGCAGGGGTGTTCTACCTCCGTGCCACACCCCCGGCCCTATTTTTTTGTATACTTTATTTTGAAACCGGGTCTCACGAAGTTTCGGAGGGCCTCACTAGGTAGAGAGAGAGAGAGAGAGAGACAGGGAGAGAGGAGAGAGTGAGAGAGAGCGCGAGCACTAGAGCGCATGCGCGCGCTGAGGCTGGCCGCGAACCCGGATCCTCCGGTCTCCGCCTCCCAAAGTGCTGGGATTACAGGCGTGCTTCACCATGTCCGGCTTAAAGTTTTCTTACATAGGGAGTGCTACCAAAATAACTGAGGAAGGGCAGAAAAATAAGAAGAAAATCATTTATGGCTCTAAGTTTTCATTGTCAATAAAAATAATAATTTATATTTACTTACCTCAAGAAGCAATTGCTGGCAGCCTTGTCTGAGAGCTGGCTGAAAATGTAAGTGTTGGGGTTGGACTATTCACTGTGGGTTTTGTATTTGTTTGTTTGCCATACTGAGGATTGAACTTAGTGGCGCTCTACCACTGAGCTTCATTCTCACCCCTTATTAATTTTATTTTCATTTTGAGACAGGTAATCACTAAAATTTCCAGACTGGCCTTGAACTTGAGGTCCACCCTGCCTCAGACTCCTGAGTAGCTGGGAGTACTGCATGCACCACCTGCCTGGCTTATGTTTTAACAAGTCCTCTTGATGATTTTGGTGTTTGCTGCAGTTTGAGGACCTCTGAGTTAAGGTAACTGTAACTGCACAGGTCTCACTAGCTTAATCAATGAAAGTTGGTTCTGCTTGGGTAGGAGCTCAGGGCTGGTGTTGCTCCTTGAGAGGCTGTCCTGTATCACATGCCTCCACATATCTTGAGAGTTATTTCCACTGCAGTTGCCTAAAATGAGAAAGTAACATTACTTCGACTGACATTTCTTTGATCACATCTAACCGCAAGGAAGTCTGGGAAATGTAGAGTAGCTTTGGGCTTATATGCATGAGGAAGCCAATGTGACCAGCTAGCTGACTTTGCCAAGTGTATGCTTATATATCAATTTCTTTTGTTTTAGTTTCTCTATTGAATTATATATTTCTCTATTCTCATAGCTCCATTTATTTGCAACATATGTTCATAGCTTATTTATAGTTTCAGCTTTCTACTGTTACATCAGATACAGTAGTGTCCCTTAAACATTTCACAATTAAAGACTGAGAATATCCAGTTTTTTAATTTTATCAGTTTCCACTTTAATATCAATTCTATGACTATTCAGGCTATACAGTGGTCATAGGTTTATATATGAGCTTATTCAGCAGAGAATTGAATTTCTTTGGGAATAAAAATTATTTTTATCTTCTTTTATGCCAAGAATATAAAAGTATGAAAAACACACCATTGTATAAACTCAGAGTCACAGATGTATTTTAATGAACATTGGTCTTATTTTGAATGTTAGAAAGAAACATTGTCTTTTAGACAACCTATCAATTGTATTGGTCTCTTATCCTGTGTCTTCAAAGGAAGAGCATTCTTTCCTTTTCCTTCGGTTTTGGATTTCTTCCAGGAGATAAAACATGAGTTATTCAACTTGGTCTTTGGAGAGATACAACCATACTGGCAGATAATTTAATAATACTGCTTGACCCCTTTGTCATATTGATTTATTTATTTACTTATCGGAGAGGAATGTATACACTGGAATGTCCTATTAAATGAAGTTATGGAATCATCCTAGGACTCTGTGTGTGTGTGTGTGTGTGTGTGTGTGTGTGTGTGTATACATGTTTTTCTGAAGTAGACATTGGGATAAACTAGACACCCAGTTAATATTTGTAAAGTACTATGATTTTGTGACTTTGTTTTAAAACCATTTACACTGACCACTTGAAAATCTCTGAAAGTAATATGTTAACATTAACATTTGAAAGTATCACATTTATGAACCAAAAATAATGTCTCAGATCTCTGGAATTCTCTTGGTATCTGCCTCCTACATTTTTAAATGACATCTATCTTTCTTAAAAATATGAAAAATTTTTCAACTTGTGTCTGGACTGGCTACTTATAGTCTTAATTATAGATATTTAATTGAAAGCTGATATATATACATATATATCATATATATATAGATATGTACACACATATATATATATATATTATCCCTAAATTTGTAAACTTAAAAATTCATCCAAAAATGGATGTTTGGAAGCAGGGTCTTTTTAAAATTCAAACGTTAATTAATCATGTAATACTCTTTTTTTGCTTATCAGTAATCATAACTATAATTTATTTACGACAGCAGACAGAAATCCTGATTCACATAATGTGTTATTCTTGTAATAATGTGGTGAAATAATACACCTCTCTCTTTTTACTGTTTTACAGATGAAGATATTGAAGAACAAAGTTACAAGTAACAGGCCCAAGAAAGCAAAGATAGGGTATAAAAAAATAACAACTCTGAATTCTCAAGCTTTAGTCTTTAGTTAGACTTGTGGCTTCTTCATCAGGTTACATCTCACAATTTCACTTCCATTATTTTTAAATTATTAAAAGTTGTGAATTTTAGCTCCCCCAAAACACTACAAAATTTTAAGTTTCTTAAAAAAAACAGAATTTCAGATAAAGGAGAAAATGGTAACAACTGTCCAGACTTTGACAATTAAATGGTTTTTAGAAAAGAAAGGTCCAGTAATTAGGTTTTAGTTCTTTGGGGTAGATGCCTAGAAGTGGTATCGCTGGGTCATACGGTAGGTTTATTCCCATTCTTCTGAGGATCCTC